>WNWK01020389.1:0-35917 GCA_009830355.1 Cherax destructor | reverse complement strand
GAAAATCTTAAAGTGGGTATTAAAACGACTGAAAATTAACATATTACCTGAAAACATGGAAAATGTATTTTTATACTGTTACCTGAAATCTTAATTCGTGTTATGTTTTTCCTATGTTAATGTAAGACTGGAAAAATTTTGTTACCTGAAAAAATTGTGTATGTATTGAAATGTACCTTTTTTAATCTGTTTCCTGAAAATGTATATGTATTAATAAATAAATGATGAAAAAATGTGTATTAGTGTTAACCTACATTTAATAAGAGGGGCACAGAGTGACCCGACTTGAATCAGCCTGTTGTACTCTCCTCATGTTTAAGCTTGTCCGAGGAAATATTGTGACGTCACACAACACCTGGGCTCGCGTGATTGAACTTGTTATTTTAGCTCATTTTAACTTAAAGAGAGGAAATACTGTGATGACGTCACACCACACCTGGGCTCGCTTGATTGAACTTGTAGGGGAGACCTCAATCTTGATCCAAGGAAGTGGAGTCTTCCCCAAAGTCTTTTCGTTCTTTTTATTGAAATCGAGAAAAAGTTTTACCCCATAGAGGGTTATCGAGAAAAATGAATTTTGAAAAAAATGAAAAAAAATTGGAAAAAAATCGAAAATTCAAAAAAGGGGGGTGGGGGCGTGGGCGTGGGGGGGGGGGCGGCGGTGCGGGCGGGCGCGGCGGGGCGGGGGCGCGAGCGTGCGGAAGGAGACCGTACAGGAAGAGACCCTACAGCCATAGCCCTTTTTGGGAGGAGACCCTACAGGAAGAGACCCTACAGACTAAAAGTACACTACTATATATATATATGTCGTGCCGATTAGGTAAAACTGGCGATTTTGGCTTAAATAGCAACGCTCATCTTGCCATATAGGACAAGCGAAAATTTGTGTATGCAATAATTTCGCCAAAGTCATTCTGAATCTAAAGAAAAAAATATATTTCATTGTGTTTGTTTATTATTAAATTAATGTTAACGTATCTAAAATATATTTAGTTGGGTTAGGCTAAATTAAATTGCGCTTGTTGTAATAAGGTTAGGTAGGTTTTCAAAGTTTCTCTTGGTACAAAATTATAAATTCTTACATTAATATAAATGAAAAAAATATATCTTTAAACGTATAAGAGGAAATTTTAGAAAGGACTTAATTTTAAATGAGTTCTTGCTAATTGACCAGTTTTACCTAATCGGCACGACATATATATATATATATATATATATATATATATATATATATATATATATATATATATATATATATATATATATATATATATATATGTATATATGTCGTGCCGATTAGGTAAAACTTGCGATTTTGGCTTAAATAGCAACGCTCACCTTGCCATATAAGACAAGTGAAAATTTGTGTATGCAATAATTTCGCCAAAATCATTCTCAACATAACGGAAAAAATATATTTCATTGTGTTTGTTTATTATTAAATTAATGTTAACGTATCTAAAATATATTTAGTTGGGTTAGGCTAAATTAAATTGCGCTTTTTGTAATAAGGTTAGGTAGGTTTTCAAAGTTTCTCTTGGTACAAAATAATAAATTCTGACATTAACATAAATGAAAAAAAATATATCTATATATATATATATATATATATATATATATATATATGTCATGCCGATTAGGTAAAACTGGTCAATTAGCAAGAACTCATTTAAAATTAAGTCCTTTCTAAAATTTTCTCTTATACGTTTAAAGATATATTTTTTTCATTTATGTTAATGTAAGAATTTATAATTTTGTACCAAGAGAAACTTTAAACCTATCTAACCTTATTATAACAAGCGCAATTTAATTAGCCTAACCCTAAATATATTTTAGATTCATTTACAATAATTTAATAATAAACAAACACAATGAAATATATTTTTTTCGTTAGGTTCAGTATGATATTTGGAAATTATCGCATACATAAATTTTCGCGTCTTATATGGCAAGAAGAGCGTTGCTATTAAGCCAAAATCATGTTTACCTAATCGTCGACATATAATATATATATATATATATATATATATATATATATATATATATATATATATATATATATATATATATATATGTCGTGCCGATTAGGTAAAACTGGTCAATTAGCAAGAACTCATCTAAAATTAAGTCATTTCTAAAATTTTCTCTAATACGTTTAAAGATATATTTTTCATTTATGTTAATGTAAGAATTTACAATTTTGTACCAAGAGAAACTTTGAAAACCTACCTAACCTTATTACAACAAGCGCAATTTAATTTAGCCTAACCCAACTAAATATATTTTAGATACGTTAACATTAATTTAATAATAAACAAACACAATGAAATATTTTTTTCGTTATGTTCAGAATGATTTTGCGAAATTATTGCATACACAAATTTTCACTTGTCTTATATGGCAAGGTGAGCGTTGCTATTTAAGCCAAAATCAAGTTTACCTAATCGGCACGACATATATATATATATATATATATATATATATATATATATATATATATATATATATATATATATATATATATATATATATATATATATATATATGTCGTGCCGATTAGGTAAAACTGGTCAATAAGCAAGAACTCATCTAAAATTAAGTCCTTTCAAAAATTTTATCTTATACGTTTAAAGATATATATTTTTCATTTATGTTAATGTAAGAATTTATAATTTTGTACCAAGAGAAACTTTGAAAACCTACCTAACCTTATTACAACAAGCGCAATTTAATTTAGCCTAACCCAACTAAATATATTTTAGATATGTTAACATTAATTTAATAATAAACAAACACAATGAAATATATATTTTTCGTTAGGTTCAGAATGATTTTGCGAAATTATTGCATACACAAATTTTCACTTGTCTTATATGGCAAGATGAGCGTTGCTATTTAAGCCAAAATCGCAAGTTTACCTAATCGGCACGACATATATATATATATATATATATATATATATATATATATTTTATATATATATATATATATATATATATATATATATATATATATATGTCGTGCCGATTAGGTAAAACTGGTCAATTAGAAAGAACTCATCTAAAATTAAGTCCTTTCTAAAATTTTCTCTTGTACGTTTAAAGATATATTTTTTCATTTATGTTAATGTAAGAATTTATAATTTTGTACCAAGAGAAACTTTGAAAACCTACCTAACCTTATTACAACAAGCGCAATTTAATTTAGCCTAACCCAACTAAATATATTTTAGATACGTTAACATTAATTTAATAATAAACAAACACAATGAAATATATTTTTTCGTTATGTTCAGAATGATTTTGGCGAAATTATTGCATACACAAATTTTCACTTGTCTTATATGGCAAGGTGAGCGTTGCTATTTAAGCCAAAATCGCAAGTTTACCTAATCGGCACGATTATATATATATATATATATATATATATATATATATATATATATATATATATATATATATATATATGTCGTGCCGATTAGGTAAAACTGGTCAATTAGCAAGAACTCATCTAAAATTAAGTCCTTTCTACAATTTTCTCTTATACGTTTAAAGATATATTTTTCATTTATGTTAATGTAAGAATTTATAATTTTGTACCAAGAGAAACTTTGTAAACCTACCTAACCTTGTTACAACAAGCGCAATTTAATTTAGCCTAACCCAACTAAATATATTTTAGATACGTTAACATTAATTTAATAATAAACAAACACAATGTAATATATTTTTTCGTTATGTTCAGAATGATTTTGGCAAATTATTGAATACACAAATATTCACTTGTCTTATATGGCAAGGTGAGCGTTGCTATTTAAGCCAAAATCGAAGTTTTACCTAATCGGCACGACATATATATATATATATATATATATATATGTCGTGCCGATTAAACTAGAATTTTACAACTATAACGTCTGCCATATAAGACAAGTGATTGTATGCAATAATTTCGCCAAAATCATTCTAACATAACGAAAAATATATTTCTTTGTTTTTAAAATTAATGTTAACGTATCTAAATATATTTAGTTGGAGCAATTAAATTGCGCTTGTTATAAGGTAGGTAGGTTTTCAAAGTTTCTCTTGATTACAAATATAAATTTCACATTAACATAAATGAAAAATTATCTTAAACGTATAGAAAATTTTAGAAAGGACTTATTTAGATGAGTTCTGCTAATTACTTTTACTAATCGGCACGACTATATATATATATATATATATATATATATATATATATATATATATGTCGTGCCGATTAGGTAAAACTGGTCAATTAGCAAGAACTCATCTAAAATTAAGTCCTTTCTAAAATTTTCTCTTATACGTTTAAAGATATATATTTTCATTTATGTTAATGAAAGAATTTATGATTTTGTATCAAGAAACTTTGAAAACCTACCTAACCTTATTACAACAAGCGCAATTTAATTTAGCCTAACCCAACTAATTATATTTTAGATACGTTAACATTAATTTAATAATAAACAAACACAATGAAATATATTTTTTTCGTTATGTTCAGAATGATTTTGGCGAAATTATTGCATACACAAATTTTCACTTGTCTTATATGGCAAGGTGAGCGTTGCTATTTAAGCCAAAATCGCAAGTTTTACCTAATCGGCACGACATATATATATATATATATATATATATATATATATATATATATATCCATATATATATATATATATATATATATATATATATATATATATATATATACAAGGTTAATGGATAATATAAATTTATTCCAATAGTATGTACCTGCATAGTATATTAGTGTTCGTCTATATTTTATTTTCTGCAGATTTTTAGGTATCAGCGATGGAGGACCATTAATTGGTTGCTTCATTGTTTTTTATTTTTCGTTTTTTATCTTCCTCCTACTTGACGGCATCAAATTTCCAACGCTTGTTCACAGTAACGAGGACCAGATTCATGGAACAACTGGCATCTTCTAGTACCCTATTACTAAAGTTGTTGAACCTATTTCCATTATCGTGGAATGTCTCTGATATCTTCCAAAAATCTCATTGAAACGAAAGTGCCACAAAATTCGACAATGACAGTGAGTGAAATTCTATTGTGTAGGAACAGAGTTAACCAGTTTATATATATATCAAATAGAGTAAAATGTTTAATCCCGTTAAATAACGTTAAAAAATTAAATTGACCTTTTCTGAATGACTTTAATATTTAATGGCCGATGCTTCATAGGCCCATGCTATTAGCTGCTAAGTTTCGTTTGCATACAGACAAAAATTTTGATATAGTCAAATAGTAAAAAAAAAAAAATGCTTGAAATTGTTGGAATCTGTGCCAGAACTGGAGGGAGAATGACTGGTATGATAGGCATAAAATTTTCACCACTGATGTGGTTTCTTGAAACAAAACTCACACTGGTGATGGGTGGCATCAGTGCTAATCTCTCAGTTTTATCGAATAAATAACAATGACAATTGTTGTTGTAGAGGTGTGAGCTTTGCTCACACCTTTACAACAACAATTGTCATCAAAGATTTGTTAAGTTATACCATGAATTAAGGAAAGATCCTGGACTTCACCTTACGAAACGGATAAAGCAAATGCGATAGTAATTATGGACAAGGTAGATTATAGTGGAAAAATAAACATGTTATTAGAAGACTGGGGAACTTAGGTGCCCATTAACGGTCCTGCCAGCATTGATATTCAAGATTCCTTTGATACCTTCTCCAGATTTCGCAGCGACTGAAATTCATTTAGCTTTTTAATCATCACCTTTGGCTTTACTTCATCCTTTTCATGTTTTAGTTATCTTGGTATATTATTCCTTACGATATTTAAACTTTCTTATTTTAAATCTCCTTTACATTGCCTAGACATTGTTTGTATTTATTAGTTAGATGAAATTTGCCGCTGACTGGTCGAAAGCCATTCTGAGATTAATGTTTGATTAAAAGTTTGTGCTTAGTTTGAATCCATTGATGTTGTGGTCACTGTTTCCTGTTTCTCTCTCACTCGCAGGATTGATGAGGACATAATCTGTGGTCGCAATGAGATCCAGTGTATTGCTCCTACAAGAGAGAGAGAGACAGCGACAGAGAGACAGAGAGAGAGACAGACAGACAGAGAGACAGACAGACAGAGAGACAGACAGACAGAGGGAGAGCACAACCAAGCAAGCTTATTCCATACTCCATCTGAGAATTGATGGTGAGGCCGTCAATTGGTCCTGCGACAATCAGTGTATTGGGTGTGGGGACGTCAATACTGGAATTCCTTTTGGTCAATCATTGTCATAACCGTCATGTTCCGGACAGTTTGGTGACCTGAGGGAGGGAATATTGGAGCTGTAATGATGGTGAGCGTGGCGGCATGTGTGGAGTTATCATGCACGGTGGTGGATGTGGTGATGATGGTGACGAGTGTACTGGTAGTTGTGGTAGGCGCTATTTGTGCATGATAGCAAGTCAACTCATCCCAGGCAACAGTAGTTTATTTTTACTTTGACTGGACACGACTGTGACAGTCCAATTTAAAGAGGAAAGTTTTACTGTCAGTCTTCTAAGTGGATCTCCGTTTTAATGTTTACTCGTCGATAATAATCTTGCCTTTATGTGTAATTACATATATCCGTTGTTAATATATGACATACTCAGATATATTTCAGTCACTGTGAGATCCAAAAAAAGTATCACCTTATTACATAATTCCAAGCCCCTGTCGGTCAATGCAGGCGAAAAGATTAGTGCAGAGTGCAACATAAGTTTTTAATGTAGTTAAGTATCGGCGTTGAAGTTCTGAAGCAAATCAGATTTGACATCCACAAGTTAACTCGTGGCCACTAATATCCCAATGTTTTTCAGTAGCAATGACAAATTAGATCATACATAGCACGGAACTAATTCTAACTTTAAAGTAAGAAACACCAGCTTTGAAGCCAAACTAAGGAGGAATTCTCTTGTTATCTCAGTGGGACCAATATTCAAAAATACATATTAAGTATGAAGTTGCTCAGAATTTCAAATATCAAGTTATCATCATTCAAAGTTGATGGTATGAAAATCAGGATTTCCATTCTCCCAGTTTTTTCCATTAAAAAACTTTTTTAAGTAAGATTTACTAGCGTTTTATGTTTTAGTAAACAAGTGTGCATGTAAATAAGTAATTAAGATTCATTAAATAAACATTATTTAGATTTATTCTAGGATAAACCATTAAAGTCAAGCACTGTGATCAGAAGAGATATTCTCCAGTTATATCACAGGAAATAATTTGATTAATAAAATTGGCATATTACACAGAATCCAAAAAAAATGTGTGTACCTACACAGCCAATCGGTAAAAGAAAGTTTCTATTCATACCATAAGATGATTCGGTCATTATAGATTAATACTGTTCACATTTTTGTTAATCACGTGATAAAGTGCTAAACCAGTAGGTGGTTAGTAGTAGAGAAATCTGACGGAGTGGCTACCTTTGACTGAGAGGTTGTTTTTCATGAGTGGCTACCTTTTTCTGAGAGTCTTTCCTGAGTGGCTACCTTTTTCTGAGAGTTTTTTCTGAGTGGCTACCTTTTACTGAGAGTTTTTTTCTGAGTGGCTACCTTTTTCGTCCCTGCTTCCAAAATTGTATTTTATTTCATCTCCCTTAGAATCACATAAGAAAAAATGTTTGATTATTGTCTTACATAAACTCCAGTTTTATAAAATTGATTTACAAACTGGCAAATTGACACCCACACAGCTTAAAATCCGTAAAATATATTTCCAGCTACGATACATTAGCTCTTATGGTTGAATCCGATCACAAGAGTTATTTCCTAGTTATTATATGGGAAACAATTTTTTCAGTAAAATTTGGAAATTGGTATTTACACAACTCTTTTAATAAGGCCCACTGCTGGTGAAAATTTGAAGCTGGTCAGAAAAGGCTTTTTCGAATCAGCAATTAAATACTGAAGCCATCCAGAGGGGGTAAATTGAAATATATTTAGCGTGATTTAATGAGTAAAATTTTCACACTACTTTACACATAAAATCTGCAAATCTGCACTTACATGCTTGAGTTCCGCTCTTCTCCCTCATGGAATAAAGGGGTACCTTTTACTCAACGTTGGAAGCTGCTCCACAAACACAATCATTGAAAACTTGAAGCCGATCGGATGAGTCTTTCTCGAGTTATGAGCGAAAAGAAAAATGAAAGGTTGGAGGAGAAAAAGAAAAAAGAAAAATCATGCAACCACTTGAAGGTCTTCCTCTGGTGACACCTACTTAGACGTGCTGAAAATGGTATACTATACTGAAAAGTTGATGAGTCATTTATGGGTATTCGTATGTCCATGGGACTCTATTTAGCTACTAGTAAGAGATGCATAAGTCTCAATTTGACCGTTTTATTAAATATAGATTGAGACATCCCACTACGTATAACAGGAATTTGCACAGTCAAGCCTGTAGGCATATGGGTGAAGTTCAAAAGTGAGCCATCTCTAAATGGGAGACGGACACAAAAAGAAAGCAAGCATCAGGTAGTGTGGGCTCCAAAACCTGGTGGTCCTTGGTCAAGGACAGACAAGGGTATCTGCCTGATGAACTTATTCCACTTCTAAATAGACCACCTCAAGAGAAAGCTGACCTCTTTGCTGAACACTTTGCTGTCAAAATGCAATTCCTGATCCAGCAAGGGACCCTCCTTGTCTAGCTGCAAGATCTGTGTCAAAGCTGTCAGTGGTGACAATAAGACAGGAGGAGGAGCATGTACTTGTTAAATCACTTGACCAAGAAAAGGCTGTGGGCCCAAACAAGTTGAGCCCAAGATTGCTGAGCAGATGTGCAGTCCAGCTTCAGCACTTCCTAGTACAGTGTTGTGAGGGAAAAGTTCATTAGATAGGAGTGAAAGTATAAATGAGTGGTGCTGGCAGTATGCTTGTTCTGTGAGGCGTTTGCATCGTTTCCGCCACTCTTTCCCTCCCCATTTCCACCCATTGGCAGTTGACGTGTATCCATCCGACCAACTGAGAGTCACTTAACTTTCGGCTCCCATCAAGTCTGCAAGTATCAAATCCACTCCTGTTTAATAATATATTTTGTTTTGTTTAATTTGGTTTAAAACAAGAGCTTCATTCTTGTTTAGGTTTATATTCTGGTAATTCAACCTGACCTAATTTGGACTTGCAAAGAGTAACGTAATCATATAGGCTGTACGCCTATCATGTGAGTGAGTTCTCGAATAGTTTGTAATTTTCTGTTTCGTTATTTTAGCTTTGATTGTCGGCTCGGGTCATCCGACACAGGTGAGATAAGAGGAGCAGCAACAATCTTGGAATAGATCTGTGACTTAATCTGGCATCTGTACCTAAATTGGTCCCTTTCCACTCGTAGCTCACAGGCAATCAGCTACACACCATCCTAAAGCCGTTCTCCAGTTATCACCCCACCAAAGTTTCATTGTGGTTCACGACTGGCGACTCTATTGCTTCGGAAGGGTTGTCCGAGGATCCCAGTACCTCGGTTCTTCAGGATTCCTACTCATGTTGGGGTCACTCTATTTACTTAGTGTCACAACAATCACGTCCACCTGTGACTCCCCCATCCTCCCCCACCTCGACATCAACAACGGCTCAGAGTTCCAAACCACGATTCAGAGCTACGTGCCCAGAACATTGGCGCGACACCTCCCCTCCCTTTTTCACTAATTAATTGTGTACATATTAGCTTTGATTCACTAATTATTTATACATTTTATTTTTTATTCTTTGCTTCAGGTAGGATTAATTTCACGTTTAAGTATTTTATATTCTATTTTAGTTCTACATATTAATAAAATTATTGATCTTATTATCTTATCATTAATTTTTCTATCTTTTCATTTCCATAAGGAGGAATCGGCCTTATCAAATACTCTTTGAGGGTCTGATAGCGCTAATAAACCTTCACAAGTGTAAATGGTCTTCTCTGTACGAAGAGGCAAATGTAGTAGTCACTGTTCACAAAAAGAAGAGCAAATCCGAAATCAGCAATAATCTCACGACAAATAACTGAGTTTTTTTACTTCCCTTCACTGGATGAATCCAAAGTCATCTGTGTGGTAGCTCTGGAAATTGCTGGTGCTTTCGACCTAGTACGGCACCAGGAACTCTTGTTATAACTACAAGCATTGGGAATTGCAGGCTCTACACTGTCTCCTCAGTGATAACCTTCTAAGTGTAGTTCTCAATGGGACAGTCAGCAAGACATTCTATTGGGGCAAGAGGTCCACAGGGAAGCGTTCTTAGGCCATTGTTATGGAATGTCTACTTCAATGACCCTCTTCATCTCATCCCTGAACCCTATACATGTGCAGACGACTGTACTCTGACATTTACTTATCCAGCTGCTCTAAGCTATATATCAATCACCAGCTAAGAGCTATATCAGCCTTGGAAAATCGATGGCAGGTTACATTTGCTCTTGAAAAAAACACAAATGATGATGGTCTACAGGCACCATGATGGTAATGTGGGAACAGTAGTAAGTATGAATGGGAGAGTGTTGGTACCCGTGGACGAAGATGATATCCTTAGGGTGAAATTTGACTCAAAGCTGACCATGAAGAATCTCGTTGTAAATCTTGCAAACAAGGCGGTCAAGAATATTACAGCACTTCGACGTACCTGGCATCTGCTTGACACTAGAAGTTGCAAGATTCTGTACAAGCACAGGTATGCTCACACCTCGAGTACGTTCCACTTTCTTGGATTGCCTGCCCCTCCCCCCCCCCATCTCATATGCGACTGCTTGACAGAGTAGAGAGCAGAGCAAGACGCCTTATCTCTCGCCTGGACCCATCCTGGATAGATCTGTCATTTCACCAGAGCCTTCAACATCGGAGAGATGTGCGTTGCCTTACTGTCATGTGCATAGCCAACATTGTCAAAGTACCACACTTGTCTCCACTCCAAGGACAGCGAGAAGTGGGCTTGTTCACAACAAGACGGGCAGCAAGAAACAACTTCACTCTGACTGTACCCTTCTCCAGAACATCACTTTATCTGAGAACATTTATTCCCAGGATAACTCGAGTCTGGAACATGTTCCTACAGCATAATGATATCAACGAAATAGGCAGTTTATCAAATGAAATTGCTGGGCCACAGATGGTTCCAACTTCATCCTGTTCCCGACTTCTGTGTCTCATAACAATAAAATGGCTTTCTAATGAGTTGATGTAGGTAACAGCTCCTAGGAACCCTTACCCTAACTTTGTCAAACCACGAGTAAAAAACAAACAAACTAAAGAATGCCTTCTCTTCTGGTAGGCCTCAAAATAATAACGTTGATGCAATCCAAAAGAAGGATGACACTGTCAGTTCTGACTACGTTGGTGCAAATCTGAAATTTACCTGAGCGTTGAAAAACAAGTTGGAATCGTTTGATTCAGTTCAGTTACCGAGGGATGTCGCATCAGATAGTTTTCAAACTTTTAGTGTTGGTGGGGTTTGTTGAAAGATAGCGGGCTTCTAAGTAGGGTCTGTGAAGCCTGCCATAACAGTCACAGAAAGAGCAGGAAATTATAGTATCACTGAGACTCAGGAACATCGCCAAACAAGAATCTCCCACCATCGGATAGTACGTTCAGGTGATATAAAAAAAATCTCCTTTACCATGTGGTTTCCCTGACTATACAAGCTCGTGTTTTCATACTCTAACCAACGTCTCAATACTGAAATCTTGTCCATAAATATGTTCTAAGTGACTGTATTTTGTGTCACTTACTTTCATATGTTCCATTAAATGACTTACCATTGCTGAGTGATACCTACATAAAGTGACCCACTACAGTTATAACTGCCACAATAATCTCTACACAAATTGACTCACTGAAACAGTAATCACTACATAAACTGACTCACTCCTACAGTGATAACCACATAAACTGACTGACCATTACAGTGATCACTGCCGCTGTAGTGACTCACTACATAAATTGAATACTGCTACTGTGTTAACTGGACAAGCTAATTCACTGCATAGCCTGGCTCACAGCTGTAATATTCACTGCATTAATTAGTACCCCCTAACAACCACGCTGATTACTTTTTTAATAACTCCAGCCAGCGCAATTGATCATATTAATCTTAATTAATCGTGTCATTAAATACTGAATAATTCACTTCGTTAATGATGAGTTGGTCCGGCTCTGTTTTTTTTTCTGAAGCAGCTGGCCCTGAAGTGCGGACTGGTTTATTACATTAATTATATCAGAAATGTTCGAGAAATTACTGAAACTGGACTGCCAGAAGTAATTTAGGGGTCTGAGTTGCTTTGGCGTCGCCTTTAGACTCTCCTAGTTACATACAAAGAGATTATTCATTTATTTGGGGATGAAAAATGTTAATTGGTTCTTTTATGGGATAATTTTTCTCTTGAAGGGTTTAATTTAAAAAGAAAATGCGCACGCACGCACGCACACACACAACCCCACTAAGTATAAAGTCATGAATATTGGGGAAGGATAAAGAAGACCGCAGACGGAGTACAGTCTTGGGGGCCAGAGACTACAAACCTCACAGGGCACATCTCCTGAGGCGCACATCAACCAAATAACTGCGGCACCTTACGGGCGCCTAGCAAGCTTAAGAACAGCATTCCGACATCTTAATAAGGAATCGTTCAGGACCCTGTCCACTGTGTACGTTAGGCCCATCTTGGAGTATGCAGCACCAGTTTGGAACTCACACCTAGCCAAGCACGTAAGGAAACTAGAGAAAGTGCAAAGGTTTGCAACTAGACTGGTCCCAGAGCAAACGGGTATGTCCTACGAGGAAAGATTAAGAGAAATCGACCTGACGACACTGGAGGACAGGAGTGATAGGGGAGATATGATAACGACATACAAAATACTGAGAGGAATCGACAAGGTGGACAGAGACAGGCTGTTCCAGAGATGGGACACATCAGCAAGGGAAGTCGAAGACTCAGATGAGTCACAGGGATGTTAGGAAGTACTTCTTCAGTCATAGAGTTGTCAGGAAGTGGAATAGTTTGGGAAGCGATGTAGTGGAGGCAGGATCCATTCATAGCTTTAAGAAGTGGTATGATAAAGCTCATGGCGCAGGGAGAGTGACCAAGTAGCGGCCAGTGAAGAGGCGGGGCCAGGAGATATGACTCGACCCCTGCAACCACAACTAGGTGAGTGCAATTAGGTGAGTACACACTCTCATACAAACATGCATACACACACACAACACACACACACACACACACACACACACACACACACGCCCCGATGGCATGGTGGCTAGCGCTCTTGCTTCACGCACGGAGGGCCCGGGTTCAATTCCCGGCGGGGCCGAAACATTTCGAAGTGTTTCGTTACACACACACACACACACATACATACAACAGGCCTAGTGTCTAATCGACATGTGCCTAGGACAAAATGGTAACATACATGAACACACACACATGATAACGACATACAAAATACTGCGGGGAATTGACAAGGTAGATAATGACAGGATGTTTCAGAGAGGGAACACAGAAAGAAGGGGACACAACTGGAAGCTGAAGACTCAGATGAGTCAAAGGGATGTCAGGAAGCATTTCTTCAGCCACAGAGTAGTCAGGAAGTGGAATAGTCTAGAGAAAGATATAGTGGAGGCAGGAACCATACATAGTTTTAAGACAAGGTATGATAAAGCTCATGGAGCAGGGAGAGCAGAGACCCAGTAGCAGACAGCGAAGAGGCGGGGCCAGGAGCTGAGTCTCGACCCCTGCAACAACAATTAGGTGAGTACAATTAGGTGAGTACACACACACACACATATAAGATACTGAGAGGAATTGACAAGGTGGACAAAGACAGAATGTTCCAGAGATGGGACACAGCAACAAGGGGACACAGTTGGAAGTTGAAGACTCAGATGAATCACAGAGGTGTTAGGAAGTATTTCTTCAGTCACAGAGTGGTCGGGAAGTGGAATAGTTTGGGAAGCGATGTAGTGGAGGCAGGTTCCATACATTGCTTTAAGAAGAGGTATGATAAAGCTCATGGCGCAGGGAGAGTGACCCGGTAGCGGCCAGTGAAGAGGCGGGGCCAGGAGCAATGACTTGACCCCTGCAACCACAACTAGGTGAGTACAACTAGGTGAGTACACACACACACACACACGCATACACACACTCACACACACATTCACACACTCGACAAGGTGACGGCAGTAAGGCAAGAGAGAGTGAGGGGTTGGTAGACTGCATTTTCTTGAACTGTAAGAAGCCTTTTGACACAGTTCCACACAAGAAATTAATGCAAAAAGCTGGAAAACTAGGCATGTATAACAGGAAAATAACTGCAATGGATCAGAGAATACCTGACAGGGAGGCAATAGCGAGTCATGGTGTCAGTTGGGCGTCTGTGACGAGCGGGGTACCACGCGGTCAGTGCTGTTTCTGGTATATCTGAATGACATGACGGAAGGGATCTTGGGGTCAGTATAATACCGAGGACATCTCCTGAAGAGCACATCAACAAATAACTGCTGCAGCATTTGGTATATTAACAAACTTAAGAATAGCGTTCCAGCACCTCAGCAAGGAATCATTTAGGGCTCTTTACACAGTGTACGTCAGGCCATACCGGAGTATGCAACACCAGTCTGGAACCTACACCTGGCCAACCATGTGAGAAAATTAGAGAAAATGCAATGGTTTGTAACGAGGCTAGTCCCGGAGCTTAGGGGGATGCCATACGAGAAGAAGTTTAGGAAAATCGACTTGACGACACTAGGGGACAGAAGAGAGAGGGTGAATATGATAACAAATAAAATGCTGAGAGGAAATGACAAGGTGGACAGAGACAGGATGTTCCAGAGAAGGGACACAGCAGCAAGGGGTCACAATTGGAAGTTGAAGACTCAGATGAGCCACAGGGATGTTAGGAAGCATTTCTTCGGTTACAGAGTTGTCAGGAAGTGGAATAGTCTGGAAAGTGATGTAGTTAAGGCAGCATCCATACATAACTTTAAGAATGGTACGACAAGGCTCAGGGAGCAGGGAGCAGGGAGAGTGGACCTAGTAGCGACCAGTGAAGAGTGGGGCCAGGTGGTGTAAATCGACCCCTGCAACCACAGTTAGGTTAGTAAAATTAGGTGAGTACACACACACACACACACACACACACACACACACACACTTTCGTTCGCTCGTTAAGTATGATAAAATTTGGAGAAAATGCAGAGGTTTGCAACGAGACTAGTCCCGGAGCTAAGGATACTTTAAAAAAACTCAGAATGATGTGACTGGAGGACACAAGTGTGTGATACAATATACTGAGAAGAATTGATAGGATGAATAGAAACAGATTGCTTGAGAGAATGGAAACAAGAACATTAGGCACAGCTAGAAGTTGAAAACACAGATAAGTCACAAGGATGTTAAGAATTATTTATACAGCCTTAGAATAGCCAGGAAGTGGAACAACTTTTACGAATGAAGTGGTAGAGGCAAGTTCAGTTCATTAATTTAAGAATAGGCACAACAATGCTCTCAAATTAGGAGAAAATTAAGAAAGTAGTGACCAGCGAAGAAACGGAGCCAGGAACCGAGACTCGATCCCTGCAATAACATATTGGTAAGTACACACACTCACATATATATATATATATATATATATATATATATATACATATGAATGAATATATATATGTACTTACTGGGCACTTTATTAGGTACACTTGTACACTAGCTCGTTAATGCAAATATCTAATCAGCCAATCATATTACAGCAGCTCATTGCCTTAAAACATGCAGACATGGTCAAGATGCTCAGTTGTTGTTCACACGAACATCAGAATTGGAAAGAAATGTAATGTAAATAACTTTAACTGTGGAATTATGGTTGGTGCCAAATAGGGCAGTTTGAATATAAGAGTACTGTGATCTTGGATTTTCACATAAGACAGTCTCTATAGTTTACAGAGAATGGTGTAAAAAACAGAGACAGTTGTGTGGGCGAAAACGCCTTGATAATGAAAGAGCCTATCTTAATGCACAACACGTCGAACCTTGAAGTGGATGGGCCGCAGCAGCAGCAGCAGCAGCAGCAGAAACGCCCACCAGGTTCCACATCTGGCAGGTAAGAACAGAAAATTGAGGCTACAGTAGGCAGATGCTCACTACAGCCGGAGAGTTGAAGGGGGTGATGGCTAAATACAGATGAAAAATAACGAAGAATTTAGATTTTTTTCTTAACGGAAAATAGTGCATAATTGTGGTAACATGTTGATGTAATCAGCTTGTTTTTATCATACTTCTATCCCTTCCAAAAATATATTTTTTTTGTTCTTGCTGTCCTCAAGAGGACATGATGCCAATTCGTGTTTGTTTGTTTTTTCTCTAAAAAATACTAGTTTTATGATTGTTTTCCTCCAGATATACATGGCATCTTATCTGTGGACTCTATATTAGTGCTCAGACTGAGAGCTGCTCAGTCGCCCGTGGGCTGCCATCAAGGATGGGGATGCATCCTCCGCTGACGTGTGGTGCGCCGTGTCCGTAGAATTGTACATAAAATGAAATTTCTCTTTTGCTCAGGAATAAGTTATTGATCTTTCGATACGCATTTTGCGAAAACTATTTGACAGAATGCCATGATTTTTACACACATTATTGAGAAATGATGGTTCTACACAATGATAACGGGGATCTGCAATATTCTTTACCGTTTTTTTTAATGATTTTTCCCCCCAAAAAAATCCTTAAAAAAGAAAAAGACAAACTTCAACATTTTTTACTATGCAATATTTTGAAATTTCGCTCAAAAGCTCGTTGATCAAGGATTATCTAGCCCTTTATCTTTCATCTTATGTCAACTAGAACATTGTATATCTTACCAATTTTGCAAACTGGGTAGAGTTTTATACCCTTTAAAATAAGGCATTATTATTTTTTTCTAACTTTTGAGGCAAAAGTCATTACAAACACGGTGTGCAGGCTTCAAATGCTGTTTAGATCACAGTAAAAATGTCATTGTAATTGGATAATTAGAAAACAAAATATTTAGCCTTTCTCCCTTGAAGATTGGATTGGTTTGACGAATCGTGATTTCTACTGCGACTTGCATATGTCAGGAGTTAGAATTTGGCGCAAAGCTTTAGGATGTGGTGCAATGCGAGATTTGTTGCATGAATGTTCAGCCAGTAAATCTTAGCAACCGCATGATGCTATCATGTCAACATAGACCAGGATCCTTAAGGAAGGTTTCCAGTACCTTGTTGAGTTAATTCCACGAAAACTTCAGGATGTTCTGGGAGCAATGGGAGGCCTTAGCCAGTACTAGAAGAATGTAAATAATAAAGTGGTCATTGAGTGTATATTAGTGTGTATGAGTGTATCAATGAAAATATATATAAAGCCGTTTGCCTGGTTTCACCAATGAAAACCAGGTAAACTGCTTTCTTGTTACCTAAATTAACTTTAAATAACATTTGAAGGATTTTTTTTTTTTTTTGCAAAACATATTCTCCCTTCTGGCAATTCGGCACCTCGCTATAAATCACAAGGTCGGTATATCCCTTGGATCTTCTAACCAAGTCCACGTAATAGCTTTGCCTACTCCAGTGTAAAACCAATACCTATCGCTATTGTTCCCTATGGTACTTTGTTTTTATCCCGTGAAGTATTCTTCCTCTCAGAGTGTAGATACTTCGGCGATTTTTCACTTTCCATTTTACTGCCGCTGAGAAATGTAAACTGACCACACGTTGATGGCATCAGCATCTGTGGAGCCGCTCATCACAGGTGTCGATGCTCTTTGCTTTTGATGTATTATAAATTAGACACATGTGCAACACTTGGATATCTTTACTGTAGAAACGTTTCGCCGCATAGTGACTTGATCACTCCATTACTAAAATGAATAGTGAAGCTCAGAAAAAGTTTAAGTCGATTTAATCAGTCCATCAATATTGATGACAATACAGCATATGCACCAAGAAGGGGCTTATTATATATATATATATATATATATATATATATATATATATATATATATATATATATATATATTTTCTTCTTTCAACACATCGGCCGTTTCCCACCGAGGCAGGGTGGCCCAAAAGGAAAAACGAAAGTGTCTCCTTTTACATTTAGTAATATATACAGGAGAAGGGGTTACTAGCCCCTTGCCCCCGGTATTTTAGTCGCCTCTTACGACACGCATGGCTTACGGAGGAAGAATTCTGTTCCACTTCCCATAGAGAGTGACCAATAATATATATATATATATATATATATATATATATATATATATATATATATATATATATATATATATATATATATATATATATATATATATATATATATATATATAATATGGTACAAAAGATTTAAGGGATACATTGTTGATATAAAGATGGCATATACAGTACACGAGGTGTGAGAGATACATGTCTAGTACATATTGTTACATGTTTGTCACTGATTATAATGCGAAAATCTCATCCAGCTCTTCTGAGCTGGGGCGCGTGCCCAGAATACAGCATGCATTACCCCTCTGAACAGCAGCGCTGAGTCGCTGGAACAGAAAACTAGCTGCCCTGGGATCCCTAGTTACCCTGTTGAGTCTTTTGCCCAGCTCCTTGAGGAACTTAGATGCACTCTTTCCCCATGAGCCAAGGGTCTCTGAGCCTATGGGAACAAACATATACTGATGGGCAAGTTCTCCATATTTTCTCGACTTCTGGGACTCCCTGAAGGTGGCAGCTGCCCCTCCTTCCTCCCTGGTGTATTGGAGATAGGTATCAGCCAAGGTAGATGCACATGTGTAGTTCCACACCACCTGCTTGCCGTCTGTCCAGGCTTGAAGGGTGATACCATCTGGACGCTTTTGGCTGCCATCAGATCTGCATAGTTGGGGTGGTTCCCTTACTGCTGGGCATCCGGCTGTTGTGAGGCTCCTCTTGATAATGTTATTAACCTCTTCATGTCTTGCAATCTTTCCCTCGGATTTACGACACACAAGACCATGGTACCCGAATCGGTCTGCTGCTTCACAGCCACAAATACACCTGTGTTCGGCGAGAATAGGGGCGGCAAGTCGAAGGGCAACACCAATGCGGATGGTCTGTGGGTCGAGGCGTGTGCCAAGGCTGGAGTTGGGAACAGCCAAAAGAAAGTCCCCTGCATGAGGAGCTCTCACTGCAAGGAGGCAGGCTCTTTCCTTCCCTGACACACTCTGAACCATTGCTGAGGCTATATTCTCTACTATTGGGCCATCCCAGTGCGACTGTTTGTAGTTGTTGGGGGGAGCAGGCCTGGTTTCAGAGCATATATATATATATATATATATATATATATATATATATATATATATATATATATATATTGCAGCCTACGACTGCTTCATTCTCCTTTGTATTGGACTGATGAAGCCACTGTGTGGCGAAACGTTTCCACAATACAGATACCCAAGTGTTGCATATGTGTCTAATTTATCAACTTGTCGGTTCTTTGACTTATTTGTTATCTACATGGTTTTGACTAATGAATTTTTGTCTTAGGACTTGTTTTTTTCTGTGATTTTTTATACAGTATTTCACACAGTGTAATATACTAGGTTGATTGTGTTGTTAGTGGAAAAAGTTGATAGGCTGCACTGGCGTATTTACGCTGCATTTAATTGGTACACTTAGATAAAAGAGTATTCTAATTTTTCTCTTAGATTTAATGTAATTCTTTAACAGATAACCCATTAAAGGAAATGAATTGTAAACTAATGTTTACTCATTCATATCATTACAAACTTAAGACATTTCTACACTACAACAACAAGCACCCCCACTTCTACAACAATATACACCCACACTTCTACAACATGCACCCACACTTCTACAACATGCACCCACACTTCTACAACATGCACCCACACTTCTACAACATGCACCCACACTTCTACAACATGCACCCACACTTCTACAACATGCACCCACACTTCTACAACATGCACCCACACTTCTACAACATGCACCCACACTTCTACAACATGCACCCACACTTCTACAACAATATACACCCACACTTGTACAACATGCACCCACACTTCTACAACATGCACCCACACTTCTACAACAAGAAACCACTCATTTTAATGCAGTCACTTCTCTGAAAAAAAAATGATCCAAGTTAAGTAGACACATTTCTACTGTTCTTTCTCTCATTACATGATCCAAGATCGGGTACATAATTCATAATGGCCCAGCAATAGCTCCCGTGGTCATGGATGAGAGAAAACTCTATCTAGTTTAATATCATGTCATTCAGTTGCATTAGTCTCGACTTGGATATAATTACTGGATATCCTAAATGTGGAATTTAATTGCCACCTCATCAATAACTATCATGTCATTACAAGATAAAAATATCTTTAGACGTATTGCAATAATCAACTGTTTCATTTTCAAGTTCTGCTTTTGGCTTTTCGCTTATTTCTCGCTGCCCACTCTGCTCTGGTTTCTTATGGTAACTTCAGAAAGAATCTTTCTTGAACGTAGGCATGCATTGTGTAACCTTCCGCTCTAAGGTTTAAGAGCTAATTTATCGTGTGTTGGAGGGCAGCAATTTTGTCTGAGAATCTGAGCAGCAACGAATAATAAGAACTATATACCGTGTGGCTTCCACATATTTCGTGTTTCTAGCGCTCTCGGATTATCTTCGTTGCCCTTAAGGTTTATTACAGGGCATATTTTCTCACTATATATATATATATATATATATATATATATATATATATATATATATATATATATATATATATATATATATATATATATATATGTACGTGCCGATTAGGTAAAACTTGCGATTTTGGCTTAAATAGCAACGCTCACCTTGCCATATAAGACAAGTGAAAATTTGTGTATGCAATAATTTCGCCAAAATCATTCTGAACATAACGAAAAAAATATATTTCATTGTGTTTGTTTATTATTAAATTATTGTTAACGTATCTAAAATATATTTAGTTGGGTTAGGCTAAATTAAATTGTGCATGTTGTAATAAGGTTAGGTAGGTTTTCAAAGTTTCTCTTGGTACAAAATTATAAATTTTTACATTAACGTAAATGAAAAAAATATATCTTTAAACGTATAAGATAAAATTTTGAAAGGACTTAATTTTAAATGAGTTCTTGCTAATTGACCAGTTTTACCTAATCGGCACAGTTGCTTTTTGCTGATGACACTGTGCTTTTGTGAGATTCTGAAGAGAAGTTGCAGAGGTTGGTTGGATGAATTTGGTAAGGTATGTAAAAGAAGAAAATTGAAAGTGAATATAGGAAAGAGTAAGGTTACACATAACCCGCACATATACAAGAGAGGAGCTTACGACGACGTTTCGGCCCGACTTGGACCGACTTTGTAAATGGTCCAAGTCGGGCCGAAACGTCGTCGTAAGCTCCTCTCTTTTATATGTGCGGGTTGTGTGTATTGTTCCAGTCACGGTATTGTGCCTTTTTTTGTTATTTAAAGAGTAAGGTGATGAGGATAACAAAAAGATTAGGTGACGAAAGATTGGATATCAGATTGGAGGGAGAGAGTATGGAGGAGGTGAATGTATTCAGGTATTTGGGAGTGGACATGTCAGCAGATGGGTCTATGAAGGATGAGGTGAATCATAGAATTGATGAGGGAAAAAGGGTGAGTGGTGCACTTCGGAGTCTGTGGAGACAAAGAACTTTGTCCATGGAAGTTAAGAGGGGAATGTATGAGAGTATAGTTATACCAACGCTCTTATATGGGTGTGAAGCATGGGTGCTGAATGTCGCAACGAGGAGAAGGCTGGAGGCATTGGAGATGTCATGTCTGAGGTCAATGTGTGGTGTGAATATAATGCAGAGAATTCGGAGTTTGGAAATTAGGAGGAGGTGTGGGATTACCAAAACTATTATCCAGAGGGCTGAGGAGGGGTTGTTGAGGTGGTTCAGACATGTAGAGAGAATGGAACGAAACAGAATGACCTCGAGAGTGTATAAATCTGTAGTGGAGGGAAGGCGGGGTAGGGGTCGGCCTAGGAAAGGTTGGAGGGAGGGGGTAAAAGAGGTTTTGTGTGCGAGGGGCTTGGATTTCCAGCAAGCATGCGTGTGCGTATTTGATAGAAGTGAATGGAGACAAATGGTTTTTAATACTTGACGTGCTGTTGGAGTGTGAGCAAAGTAACATTTATGAAGGGATTCAGGGAAACCGGCAGGCCGGACTTGAGTCCCGGAGATGGGAAGTACAGTGTCTGCACTCTGAAGGAGGGGTGTTAATGTTGCAGTTTTATAACTGTAGTGTAAAGCACCCATATATATATATATATATATATATATATATATATATATATATATATATATATATATATTGCAAACAGGCGAAATTATTTACAAGAATTGTCTGTACGTCCACAGCAGGACTCGAACCTGCAAACTGTGTATCAGAGTACAGAGCCAGACCCCACATAAGTATGGTCGCAGAGCCGGTGCTAGACGATGTTTCCCCATACCCTGGGGCACCAGGCTTGTTTTCAAAGTTATTTTATCTTTTATCAAGTCCTGACATATGCAGTGGACAACGAAAGAGATTTGAAATGCGTAACAATTCGCACACAGGCGAAATTATTTACAAACATTGTCTGTACGTCCACAGCAGGACTCAAACCTGCAAACTCTGTCCTTTACCACGGAGTCAGACCCACGTGCATGTTGCACGATTTGATTAATTAACTTTAAAAACAATCCTGGTGACCCGAGGTATGGGGAAACATCGTGTAGCTCCGGGTAGGCGTCCATACTTATCTGGGGTCTGGCTACGTGGTAAAGAACTGTGGACTCTGATACAGAGTTTGCAGGTTCGAATCCTGTTGTGGACGTAGAGCCAATGTTTATAAATAATTTCTCCTCGCGATTTGTTAAGCATTTCAAATCTCTTTTGTTGTCCACTTCATGTAACAGGATTTGATGAAATAACTTTGAAAAGAAGCCTAGTGACCCGGAGTATGGGAAACATCATCTAGCTCCTGCTAGGCGCCCATACTTTTGAAGCGATACCTGGGTATCAAAACGATACTCAGGTATCAAAGCGATACTCAAGTATCAAACCAATACTCAGGTATCAAAACGATACTCGGATATCAAATCAATACTCAGGTATCAAACTGATATTCAGGCATCAAACCAATACTCGGGTATCAAACTGATACTTGGGTATTAAACCGATACTCGATAAATTGTATATGATAAATAATACTAATATTAATAATATTACTAATATGTACAGAGTTAATGCTAGTGTAAAAATTCTGAAGTATACTTTATATATTAATTAAGTATCCACGAAGTGGTTGCAAGATTGTTTTATTCTTCCTGCAAGATTTTTTCACTCATAATACGAAAGATCTCGTCCGATCTTCTTAAATTTTTTAGCACTGATGTACGGTAGCCATTGCAAGAACCTTAGGGAAAACTGGCATATGCAGGTGCTCCATGACCAAAGTTGCTGAACGCAGACTTAGCTTCCTGGCTCCGATAATATCCAAAACCTTAAGCGGCATAGCTTTCAGTATTAGGTGCATTGTAATTTGACGACACGGAGAGGATGAGAAGTTATAGGACTGGGAATAGATTCTAAAACTTTGGTTATAGGGCACCTGCACATGACAGTTTTTCAGAGTTTTGGCCTAGTTACCGTACAACAGCAATGAAAATTTAAAGCCAAATGGATGGGACTTTCTAGTTTTGTGAGTGGAATAAAAACAGGGGGTTCGTTCATTACATGAGAAGGCGTTACCCAACATGCTGAAAATTTTCATCGGTATCAAGGGCAAGATTTTCTCATCAATTGGCACATTCAGGTGTCCTATGACCAAAGTTATAGAACCCTTTCCAAGATTCCTGGAATGGGTCCAAAAACTTTCAAAAGTCTCTGCTGCTTAGTTTGAAATGCGCAAAAAAATGGTGCCTCATGTATATACATTTTATTCTATCTCTTTTGAGCAACTTCAGTATATAGTGGCTGATACGTCTTACAGCCAGGATAATACCCATTAATAAAATTTTGTTTGTGTGCTGGTAAATTTGTCAATATTGTAAAATAGTTAAAAAATAAAATTGCTGCGTTCAAATTTCATCACCACTCTGCACTTTTCCTTTCGCATATACTGAATGAGAGGCAGCTGGCCTTATGGAATACGGTGACACCTTTCACGGATCTCCCAGTGACCGACTAAGGTCACTTCATTTGGAAACAAAAGGCACAATAACACGACTGGAACAATACATAAAATAATCCTCATATAGAAGAAAGTTATGACGACGTTTCGGTTAGTGTCGTACTAGTTAATGGTCCAAGTCGGACCGAAACTTCGTCTTAAGTTACATTCTCTCATATGCGAGTTATCTGTACAGCGCGATGGCTGCCCTTCACCCCATCTAACAAGCAACCATCACACAGAAACGTCAAAGCATAGTATGGTGTTCTGCAGCTTTAGTCTTCCTGCACATTTCTTTGCCTTAGAGAATATGTGTAGTGAGTTTAGTAGAGATCCATTACGATCATACACTGCTCTAAGAGAGGCACTCTCCGTGTCCAGTTTCCTCACAAATGGTTCCCACTCTCGTGTACTTCCATCATCACTACTTCCCTCACCAGTCCTACTGCCATCACGTGGCATCCATCCACACTTCCATCACCACATTTATCGCCTGCCACTCTCATTTCACCACCTCCTTGCACAATATTCCTACACCGCAACGTTTGCCATTAATCCACCACAAACTGGCATCGCGCAATATACCTTCTCAGACTTTGTCTTGATTGTGGAAATGAATTAAATTATGATTCGTCATCCATCTTCTTTTCACGGGAACTCGACTCTTTCTCTCACTTTCTTTAACTTTCAGAGTGTTTTATGTCTGTCGTTTACGGATCTTATTATATCCTTTGTTTATGTCTAGGTTTTCATTTCATATATGTTTGTTTCTGTACTCTTAAATGCATTACATATATACTGTGTAAGCCCCGATGTGCGTTCATTGAAAGCAGAAACCATGAACACAATGGAGTGTATATGTTTGTAAACACACACACACACACATACACACACACACACACACACACACACACACATATATATTATTGTAACCACGAAGAAGTGGTATTCAATCAATAACAAACTGCGGCTAACCGGGGGATCGAACCCGTGTTGTTTTAGCCTGCCTCGTGGGAAAAAAACGAAAATTCACGACGCTTTAATAATAATATATGTCTGCTTGTGGAGGCTAGTACACCAAACGAAGAGTAAAATGGAATTAGCTCTGATGTAACCACACCATCGTATGTCGTGCCGATTAGGTAAAACTTGCGATTTTGGCTTAAATAGCAACGCTCATTTTGCCAAGTGAAAATTTGTGTATGCAATAATTTCGCCAAAATCATTCTGAACATAACGAAAAAAATATATTTCATTGTGTTTGTTTATTATTAAATTAATGTTAACGTATCTAAAATATATTTAGTTGGGTTAGGCTAAATTAAATTGCGCTTGTTGTAATAAGGTTAGGTAGGTTTTCAAAGTTTCTCTTGGTACAAAATTATAAATTCTTACATTAACATAAATGAAAAAAATATATCTTTAAACGTATAAGAGAAAATTTTAGAAAGGAATTAATTTTAGATGAGTTCTTGCTAATTGACCAGTTTTACCTAATCGGCACGACTATATATATATATATATATATATATATATATATATATATATATATATATATATATATATATATATATATATATATATATATATGTGTGTGTGTGTGTGTGTGTATATCATTTACAAAACTGCGACAGGCCAGGATTCGACCCTACGACACATTGTCCCGCCTCTAGAGACAACACAACGTACCATATCATCTTAACATCCAGGAGAGCTAGATGTTTTTCTCGTGATCCGAGGACACTCGTGGCAATGGTATCTCAAGAATTAATTTCAGCCTCCTCCTGTTTGAATACCCGCCTCAACAAGCAGTCTATATAGCAATGAAACCGCTAAACAAGGGGTTTTGAATCATTTACGAAACTACGGCAGGCCAGGGCTCGAACCCACGACACATTGTTCAACCTCAAGAGACAACACAACGTACATGTCACCTTATCAATTCAGCCATCGATCGTACAAAGATCACGTACCCAGCAGAGCTAGGTGTTTTTCGTGATCCTAAGGAACTCGTGGCAGTGGTATGCTCAAGGATAAATTTCAGCCTCCTCCTGTTTGAATACCCGCCTCCACAAGCCTCACGAAAAACACTTAGCTCTCCTGGGTGCATGATCTTTGTAGGATCGATGGCTGAGTGGATAAGTGACATGTATATTGTGTTGTCTCTTTAGGTGAGACAATGTGTTGTGGGGTTGAACCCTAACCTGCCGCAGTTTGGTAAAGGATTCAAGACCACTTGTTTCGTGGTTTCATTTCTATATAGACTGCTTGTGGAGGCGGGTATTCAAACCGGAGGAGGCTGAAATTAATCCTTGAGTATACCACTGCCACGAGTGTTCTGGGATCAAGAAAAACACCTAGCTCTGCTGGGTGCGTGATCTTTGTAGGATCGATGGCTGATTGGGTAAGGTGACATGTACGTTGTATTGGCTCTTGAGGCGGGACAATGTGTCGTGGGGTCAAACCCTGGCGTGCCACAGTTTGGTAAATGATTTAAAACCACTTGTTTCATGGATTCATTACTATATAGATTGCTTGTGGAGGCGGGTTTTCAAACAAGAGGAAGCTGAAATTCATACTTGAGCATACCACTGCCACGAGTGTCCTCGGATCACGACAAACACCAAGCTCTAATGGGTGCCTGATCTTTGTAGGATCAATGGCTCAATGGATAACGTGACATGTATGTTGTGTTATCTCTTGAGGCGAGACAATGTGTCGTGGGGTTGAACCCTAACCTGCCGCAGTTTGGTAAAGGATTCAAAACTACTTGTTTCGTAGTTTCATTGCTATATAGACTGCTTGTAGAGGCGGGTATTCAAACAGGAGGAAGCTAAAATTAATTCTTGAAATTTATCTAGAAAGACGGAGAGGCAGGGTACACCATCAATTGTTGGACACAATACATACAACCCAGGAAGAAGTGAAGAGGCTGCTAAGCGAGCTAGATACCTCAAAGGCGATGGGGCTGGATTATATTTCTCCATGGATCCTGAGAGAGGAAGCAGAGGCACAATGTGTACCACTAACAACAATCTTCAACACATCCATCGAAACAGAGCGACTACCTGCGGTATGGAAGACAGCAAATGTAGTCCCAATTTTTAAAAAAAGGAGACAGACACGAAGCATTAAACTCCAGACCAGTGTCACTGACATGTATAGTATGCAAAGTCATGGAGAAGATTATCAGGAGAAGAGTGGTGGAGCACCTAGAAAGGAACGAGCTTATCAACAACAGCCAGCACGGGTTCAGGGACGGGAAATTCTGTGTGAGAAACCTACAAGACAAGAGAGAGAGGGGTGTGTAGATTGCATTTTCTTGGACTCTAAGACGGCGTTTGACACAGTTCCACACAAGAGATTAGTGCAAAAGCTGGAGGACCAGGCAGGGATAACAGGGAAGGCACTACAATGGATCAGGGAATACCTGTCAGGAAGACAACAGCGAGTCATATTACGAGGCGAGGTGTCAGAGTGTGACGAGCGGAGTTCACAGGGGTCAGTCCTAGTACCGGTGTTGTTTCTGGTATTTGTGAATGACATGACGGAACGAATAGACTCAGAAGTGTCCCTGTTTGCAGATGATGCGAAGTTGATGAGAAGAATTCAATCGGACAGGACCAGGCAGAACTACAAAGGGATCTGGATAGGTTATATGCCTGGTCCAGCAATTGGCTCCTGGAGTTCAACCCTACTAAGTGCAAAGTCATGAAGATTGGGGAAGGGCAAAGAAGAACGCAGACGGAGTACAGTTTAGGGGGGGGGGGGCAGAGACTACAAACCTCACTCAAGGAAAAGGATCTTGGGGTGAATATAACACCAGTCACATCTCCTGAGGCGCACATCAACCAAATAACTGCTGCAGCATACGGGCGCCTAGCTAACCTAAGAACAGCATTCCGACATCTTAATAAGGAATCGTTCAGGACCCTGTACACTGAGTACGTTAGGCCCATATTGGAGTATCCAGCACTAGTTTGGAACCCACACTTAGACAAGCACGTAAGGAGACTAGAGAAAGTGTGAAGGTTTGCAACAGGACTAGTCCCGGAGCTAAGGGGTATGTCCTACGAGGAGAGGTTTAAGGAAAATCGACCTGACGACACTGGAAGACAGAAGAGATGGAGGAGAGATGGTAACGACACATAAAATACTGAAAGGAATCGACAAGGTGAACAGAGACAGGATGTTCCAGAGATGGGACACAGCAACTAGGAGTCACAGTTGGAAGCTGAAGACTCAGATGAATCACAGGGATGTTAGGAAGTATTTCTTCAGCCACAGAGTTGTCAGGAAGTGAAATAGTCTGGGAAGTGATGTAGTGGAGGCAGGATCCATACATAGCTTTAAGAAGAGGTATGATGAAGCTCATGGAACAGGAAGTGATCTTGTAGCGATCAGTGAAGAGGCGGGGCCAGGAGCTGTGACTCGACCCCTACAACCACAACTAGGTGAGTACACGGTATATGGAATAGTATATACATAGTATAGTTTATACACACGCACATATACATATATGTGTAAGTGGGGGAGCATAGTATGTAATGTATAATGTATAAATGTTTATACAGATATTTATTTGGTTAAGAAAACGGTTACTGGTGTTTATTTATCTACTGTACTAGAAGGTTTACCTGGAGTATACCTGGAGAGAGTTCGGGGGGTCAACGCCCCCGCGGCCCGGTCTGTGACCAAGCCTCATGGTGGATCAGAGCCTGATCAACCAGGCTGTTTCTGCTGGCCGCACGCAGTCCGACGTACGAACCACAGCCCGGCTGGTCAGGTACCGACTTTAGGTGCTTGTCCAGTTCCTGCTTGAAGACAGCCAGGGGTCTATTGGTAATCCCTCTTATGTACGCTGGGAGGCAGTTGAACAATCTTGGGCCCCTGACACTTATTGTGTTGTCTCTCAACGTGCTAGTGGGACCCCTGCTTTTCATTGGGGGGAATGTTACATCGTCTGCCGAGTCTTTTGCTTTCGTAGGAAGTGACTCTCGTGTGCAAGTTTGGTACTAATCCCTCTAGGATTTTCCAAGTGTATATAATAATGTATCTCTTCCACCCGCGTTCTAGGGAGTACAGGTTTAGGAATTTCAAGCGTTCCCAGTAATTGAGGTGGTTTATCGCAGTTATGCGTTCTGTAAAGGTTCTCTTCACATTTTCTAGTTCAGCAATTTCACCTGCCTTGAAAGGTGCAGTTAGTGTGCAGCAATATTCCAGCCTAGATAGAACAAGCGACCTGAAAATTGTCATCATGGACTTGGCATCCCTGGTTTTGAAGGTTCTCATTATTCATCCTGTCATTTTTCTAGCAGATGCGATTGCTACAAAATATCTTCCCAGTAGTTAAATATCTTTCCATTGAAATCACCTCGCTGGTCGCTGACCTACAGGTAGCCAGCAGTGGGCCACCAGCTGCTTGGAGTAGTAGGTCAGTACCAGCTGATACAAAGACATCGTCCCACTCATACATTCATACCTATCCAGTCACTTTGTGAATTACGGGAAATATGTGGATGGTTTGCAGTGCGGGTTGTCCCGCTGTCAGTTTAAGCATTGATTAGGCATGGTCTCTGTGTTCCTTCTCTTGAAGTCAAACTTTTTCATTGATGGTTTGTTGTGTGGTGTTGTGGTTTGTCTCAGAGAAAATTCTGGTAAGCTAAACTCTGAAATCTATGGCGTGCAGAGAGGGAGGGGGGACTGAAGGGGCGGTGGCCCTGGGCATCCATATGGGGGGCATCCAATTAGAGAGGGAAATAAGATAGTGATTTGGGCATACAATCAAGGAGTCTTTATACAATGAAGGAGCCTTTGGGGCATACAATGAAGAAGTCTTTGGGGGCATACAATGAAGGAATCTTTGAGGCATACAATGAAGGAGTCTTTGGGGCATACAATCAATGAGTCTTTGGGGTATACAATCAAGGAGCTTTTGGGGCATACAATCAAGGAGTCTTTGGGGCATTCAATCAAAGAGTCTTTGGGGCATACAATCAAGGAGTCTTTGGGGCATACAATCAAGGAGTCTTTGGGGCATACAATCAAGGAGTTAGCCCCGGGCATCATTAGACCTCTGCACGCCACTGTCATGTTGCAGCTTCTGAGTTCCTTTTGAAGTTATGGATGAAATTCAGCCTCTGACTCCAGTGTGACCAAACTGACCCATTGGAACCTAAGGTTCAGGTTCAGCCACTGACTTCTGACTCAATGCAGCTGCTGTGTGACCCACGGTCGTGGGCATGCAGCTTATCACTCTAACACAAGTGTTTCCTTAGTACCTCGCTACGAATCCATGTTGACAGTGCAAATATGACTCCTGCCTAGCGTGTGTACTGAATGTAGCGAGTATGACTTGTAAGAGTGTTATTGCTAGGTCGGGAATATGTTCACTGAGTAATGATATCGATTTACCAGTTCTTTGTATGCCTAAATGTGACATGTATGATTGTAATGCAACTCAAATCTCTGGATGGAAAAATAATTCATAAAATCGCGTTGGATTTTAATAACTGATAAAGTAAAATAAACTTAAGGTTTTAGATATCAACGTTAATTATCCGTTTTCATCTTAATATTTTACTGACTCAAAGATAAGATAAACAATGAGTCAATTATGCATATATTTTTGTGACGCCACAACAAGCTTCAATAAGACTGGGAAATACGTATAGGCTGGGAAAGAATCTCCTAGTCTAATAGGGTTCGTCCTGGTAAGAAGTGTCTCTGATACACTATCCCTGATTTATTATCTCTGGTGTACTATCTCTGACAAACTATCTCTGGTGAATGCTATCTCTTGCGTCAGACCGTCCTTTGAACCACATACATAAGAACATAAGAAGAACATAAGAAAGAAGGAACACTGCAGCAGGCCTCCTGGCCCATGCGAGGCACGTCCAAGTCTCCAACTGGCTTAAGCCAATGCCCCGACCCAGCCAGGTCAGGTTACATTCACTTAAGGAAGGAGCACGGCATCTGATCTAGTGTCTAATTTATCAGCACAAGCTAGTCAGGACCAACTCACACCCACCCGCACCCACTCATGTATTTATCTAACCTATTTTTAAAACTACACATCGTCTTAGCTTCTATGACGGTACTCGGGAGTTTGTTCCACTCATCCACAACTCTATTACCAAACCAGTGCTTTCCTATATCCTTCCTGAATCTGAACTTTTCCAACTTGAAACCATTGCTGCGAGTCCTGTCTTAGCTGGATATTTTCAGCACGCTATTTACATCCCCTTTATTTATTCCTGTTTTCCATTTGTAATACGGTGACCAGAACTGTGGAGCACAAACTAAATGAGGCCTAACCAAAGATATATGGAGTTGAACAACCTGAGGACTTCTATTATTTATACTTCTTGATATGAAGCCAAGGATTCTGTTAGCTTTATTGTGAACACTTATGCACTATTGTCTTGGTTTCAGATTACTACTAACCAGAACTCCTAAATCCTTCTCGCAATCATGGTACTTTTATATACAGCCAAATAAGCGACTTTGAAGGCGCTTTGGACAGTTTTTCTTACCTAGCCTAGAAATGTGCTACAACCCGTAAGTGAAAACATTACTTAGTTGCTTGAATGATAGGTTGCTAGTGTACCTATCCCTATCCCTATCTCTAATGTACTATCTCTGGAATGCTATCTCTGGTGCACAAACTCTTGTTATACTCTCTCTGGAAAACTACCTGCAGAGCACTAATTTTTGGCATACCATCTCTGGTGCTTTATCTCTTCTTTTCTATAGCTCTGATGTACTATCCCTCACGTACTATATCTCGATACATACGTGAGAGAGTACTATCCCTCATTTAGTGGATGCTCTGTGTGAATCTCATCTTCTATATCCTCGTGTCTCGTATTTCTTAACTCTTCATCTGCCCTGTTTCTCTCTCACGTCACATCTTCCAGCAGTCTCCCATACTTGTTTCCCATCCGAGCACCTTGACTCTTTCTCAGATCAAACCTTATTGCTTCCCATTTCCCAGACCCAGTGTGACTCATACGGGTTTATCGCTTCCCCTCTGCGCTGTATGCCACTTGTAGGTTTAGCGCTTCATTTGTTATTATAATAATAATCGCTTCCCCATAATAATAATAATAATAATAATAATAATAATAATAATAATAATAATAATAATAATAATAATAATAATAATAATAATAATAATAATAATAATAATAATAATAATAATAATAATAATAATAATAATAATAATAATAATAATAATAATAATAATAAGTATTCCACCATCAACAAGAATACCAATTATAATAGTTTTTTATAAAATTAATAATAAAAGTATTATTATTATTATTATTATTATTATTATTATTATTATTGTTATTATTATTATTATTAATATTATTATTATTATAAGTTTATAAAAAAATTATAATGATGTTCTTGTTCATGTAGTAATTATTATTATTATTATTATTATTATTATTATTATTATTATTATTATTATTATTATTATTATTATTCGTATTATATATTAGATCACTTCCTCTTATCACCAGTGAAATTAGACACTAACAGAGAAAAAGCAGAAGGAAAGTTGGAAGTGAGGGAAGAACGAAGAAAGAGAAAGACAGAACGAAAAAAGGGAAATATAACAGGCAGAGAGAGAGAGAGAGAGAGAGAGAGAGAGAGAGAGAGAGAGAGAGAGAGAGAGAGAGAGAGAGAGAGAGAGAGAGAGAGAGAGAGAGAGAGAGAGAGAGAGAGAAGACAGACAGACAGACAGACAGACAGACAGACAGACAGACAGACAGACAGAGACAGAGACAGACAGACAGACAGACAGACAGACAGACAGACAGACAGACAGACAGAGACAGAGGCAGACAGAGAGACAGAGACAGAGACAGAGACAGAGACAGAGACAGAGACAGAGAGAGAAAGGCAGTTTCGAGCGAAATGCTCTCCCCTGCGAGGTAGATGGCACCCAGGGTGTGGGTGTTATAATGTGGCAATTTCATGGGTGGGCGACAAAATATTCTTGGTGGTACAGGTAAAGCAAGGTTCTACATAAGTAAGGGTGTCTTGTGAAATATATGGAGTGCCCCGCCTAGAAGTATATATCACTATATTTCTGGTATACTCACATAGTCTGGCCAGGCGCCCCTGGCTAAAGTATGTTAGCGGGCAGTAACTGTGACCTTGACGACCAGTCTGAGAGGAGGGGAAATGTGTGGTAGGGGAAGATGGGCGGGGAAATTGGTGGAGGAGGATGGATGAGTGAGGATGGGTGAGTGAGGATGGGTGAATGAGTATGGGTGAATGAGTATGGGCGGGGGATGAGCGAGGAAAGATGGAGAGAGAGAGAACTGGCGAGGGAATATGGACGAGAGAGGACGAGCGAGGGAGGGGTGGGTGAGGGATGTTGGGTGATTGAGGATGTGTGAGTGAGGATGTGTTAGTGAGGATGTGTGAGTGAGGATGTGTGAGTGAGGATGTGTGAGTGAGGAAAGGCAAAGCAGTATACCACCATAACCTTCAACACAGCATTTACGCCCACGCCTGCAGCATCTATGCCCAAGCCTGCAGCAATTACGCCCGCGCCTGCAGGTTCAGCTCACACGCCCGCAGCATTTTCGCCCAGCCCGCAACACCAACGCCTTAATCCACACCACGTACTCCCATGACTGCAGCGCCTACGCTCATATTCTCAGCACTTAGACCCCACGCCCACAGTATCTATGCCCACACTCGCATCACCTACGCCCAGTATAATCCCATCGTCATAATCACATGTAAGAGGTGAGCCTACCAGCACTCTCCCTGACACCTATATTGCCCAACCTGTCTCGTACATGTTGAGAACTTGTTTATACTTGTTACGGAAATTGTGCTTGCAGCCTGCTGGATTATCTCTCAAAATGGAGAGAATATCTCTCATACGGGGGAGATCTAAAACTCAGGAGAGAATATACATCTCACACTAGCGAATATCCCTAACACAGTTTAATATTTATCATATGGGAGAATATCTCTTACATGAGAGACTATCTCACACAAAAAGAAGGAGAATCTTTTGGTCAGCAAAGAGTCAAGGTCAGAATGGTTAAGAAAACGGAAACCTTTTGCTTTTATCACTTTCTATCTCTCTCTCTCTCCCCACCTTCCGGAATGCGAACTTTCTCCCCGGGGAAATTAAAATGTTCAAGATGGCCTCCAAAAATATTAATGGTTGTTCGCTTTTTCCTGGGTCGCCTTGAAAGATCGTGTTGGTGTTTGCATTATGCATGAACCTATCCCTGACTGTTCTAGTCTGACTTAGGTTGTCCCAGCCTGTTCAAGGCGGGCCCAGTCTGCAAGAGCCCAAGTGTGTCCCAGTCTGCTAGTTTTTGTGTTTGAGCGTTTTCTCATGTCAGACTCATTCTATTCAAGTTTGTTTACAAGTTCACTGGCCTCCCATCGTTCCTGCTTTTGTCAGTTCAATCCCAGCTTCAGCCTACTCTAAAAAGTTGTAATAGATTAATGTAACTAAAGTTCAGTGTTTTCAGAGCTTACACTACCACTAGGCTTGAATTGCAAACCAGCAGCCACGTATTCAATTTCCCTTAAGTTTAAGATTCGATCCTGCAAACTCGGCATGAGAATATGCAGTATTTTACAACACAGCCAGACTCCACAAGTATGGGCGCCTAGCCGAAGCTAGACGGTCACTCCCCATACCCTGGAGCATCAGGCTTGTACAAATATATTTCATCAAATCCTGCCACATGAAGTGAACTACGAAAAAGATTTGAAATGCTGTGGCTTGTGGCAGGTTTTGACGAAATATTTTTGTACACTCCTGGTGCTGCGGGGTATAGGGAAGTGACCGTCTAGGTTCAGCTAGGCGCCCATACTTATGGAGTCTGGGTGTGTGGTAAAGTACTGCGTACTCTGATGCCAAGTTTGCTGGTTCAGATCCTGCTGTGGACCGAGAGATAATGTTTGTAAATAATTTCACACACACACACACACACACAGCAGTCACGCGCGTTTTGAGCTCCGCTAAATTGGGTGGTATTGGGTGGTCCTAGGGGTAATCCGAGTGCAACAAACAGGCGTGGGCATAGGCTAAAGTGTCATACTCATTTAAAACCAAAAAGCAGGGAAATACGAGTGATCCCAGAGGAAGAAAACACAGTAAATAGTGGAAGTGCCAGTGAGGGGAGGCGTTGATAGGCCTAACAGTGGTTGCCACACAGCAGGAAGTCGAGAATTTATCGTAGTGAACTATAATGCAGTGGGGAGCATATCTACTGGAGGCACCCAAGAAAGGAAGATAAGTGCAAGGCAAGCAGTGAACAATACGGTGATTGCATAAAGTGAGCCCAATAGAAAAGAAACGAAGAGGTAGTACCCAGCAGTACCCAGCAGTACCCAGCAGTACCCAGCAGGGCGCCACGCCAGGAGAATACCCACAGCAGACATCGAATGTAATGTACAAATTCCTAGTTGTGGTTTGCAGGTTTCTGGCCCTGAGTTGCTGAAGCTGTGGGACAAACCCCTGCTCGTAGGAGCTGAATTCATAGTATAGTTCATAGTTCGGAAGACAAGTCAGGGCGCAGGGCTACCAACCAAATGTACACACGTGTACACACGCCACACACACATACACTTGAAGTAGTCAGGATATAGACATAGTACCATACAATTGTTCGTGTAGTAGCAACAATATTATTACCAGTTTATA
>WNWK01020388.1:0-35918 GCA_009830355.1 Cherax destructor | reverse complement strand
TGTCTCATGTAACATAATTTTTAGAAGGAATGATGCTCTGACAAGTTAGTACAGAATAAATAAACAACAACACTCCCATTCTCAAGCAACACACCATTTTTAGAGTGAATGATATTATTATTATTATTAAAAAAAAAGCACTAAACCCACAAGGGTTGTGAATAGCTATAAGTAAAAGGCATATAAAAGGGAAATTTTTTCTCATTTAAAGTAACTGGTGTTTGACTGAAAAATTAAATTCTTCAAATCTCCTAAAAACTGCTTGATAAACAAATCTCATACAGTGGAGTGGCGGTCTGATTATCACCCCGGCGAAGTGTCGCTTTTTTGGCCCAAATTTTCCCTGATTATGGGCCCCGTCCAGACCTTCCGCCTGCCCGTGCTTGGCGCCTCCGTGCCAGGCGCCGTGACCCCAGTCTGCGTTGTTTACCATTGAGTGAACCTTTCCCAGCACTCATTCAAACTTTTCCCAAAAAAATTTATTATGTTTATTGGTATTTAAAGTGTTGTCACTGTAAATAAGTCACCATGGGCCCGAACTTTCTAGTGGCACCCCTGTGGTAAAGAAAGTGGGGAACACCATCGAACTGAAGGGGGGATAGTGAAAAAATGAGAGTGGGCGTGGGGGGGAGCTTGCCAGGATGTACAACAAAACAGAGCATCTTGACAGTTATTTTGTGTGACGGGGTCTAGAGACTCTCCTTATCTTCAGATGCCAGCAGGTCTCTTCAATAAAGGTAAGTAAATATTTTTTTAAACCCCTTTCGGGGTTTTTTGACATACTAGTCGTCTTACGCACCAGGGTGTTTGATGTCTAGTCGCCTAATCTAGCGCATTAAATCAAGCAGAAACAGGCTGGTAGGCCTAGATGTGAGAGAATGGGTCTGTGCAGTCAGTTGCACAGTAAAAAAAAATCCTGCAGTACACAGTGCATAATGGGGAAAAAAAAAAAAAAAACGCCGTGTTTTGGTTTAAAACAGCGACTTTGCAGTCTATTTTCGTATGGTATTTAGGTTATATTTCTTTTTCTTGGTCTCATTTGATAGAATGGAAGATATATTAGAAAAATAGAGATAATTTTGATTTTTTCCCGATGACAAGTACAGGGGAACCCGGTTAATAAAAAAAATTAAATTGAAAGCCTGCTCAAGTCCCTTCCCGGGGCAATTTATTTCCCTTTAAAAAAAAAATGTCATTTGGGTTAGTCTATTTAGACCCCAAAAATACACTTCCAAAACCTTACAGTATTATACTTACAAAATTGCACGATTTCGGGGTGTTCTTTAAACCCGGGGTTCCCTGTACCTAGAAATTGAGCGCAAAGTGGGAAAATGTTCGTTTTTTTGGTGTTAAAGAAAAAACAAATCCGCCAGGGTCAATACACATTAACTGGCGATTAATATTCTTCCCAAAGTGCGCTGATATTATTTATACCATTTTACAATGATGCATTTTATACATAACAGTAAATCTTCTTTTTTTTGTGAAATATAAATTCAAAATGGAAAGCAAAAAAGTAAGAAGGGCCTGGAGGCGTGACTAATGAACAGATAAAATGTTATTTGAGTGCCAGGAATGTCTGCCCGTTTATTCTAGCCCCTATTTTGAAATTGGCATCTTTTAAAATTTGGGTGAAATTGGCCAAATTGCCAAATTCTGACCACCTTATTGGGTAGTTGAAATCGGTAAATTGGCGGTTTCTTATTTACTCAATTGATAGAACAAATGGAATTATAGAAATAGCTATTTTTTAGTACACTGAAACTTTGGAATTTCCCGAAAATAGGGCTCAAGTGGAAATCACCCCCTGGGAAATAGTATTGATCCGCTAACCCAAAAAATAATTCCCTTAGTTTTTCCCTCAAATTTCTTAATTTTGGCAGTGTTATGATTGAAAAAAAAATTATCATTTCATAAAAAAAAATAATTTTTTTTTCTGAAAATGTTTTTTACCCTGAAAAGGAGTTAAGACTAGGGGTCTCGACCCTGAAAAGGGGTTAAAAGTAAATTTATTATTTAATGTTATTATGTGTTTGTGTATGTAAAACTATAGTTTAATCTTTAAAAAAAGTATTTTTTTGAAAATTTTTGGGGGTCTGGACGGTTAATTGTATTATGGTTTGGGTTCAGAAATCGGCCAGTTCGGTTTAGGCCTAGCTCCTGGAACGGATTACAGCCGATTTTGGGGGTCCACCCTATTTATGTCAATTTTTATACTTTGGGTATATGTATCATGTTTTTTTTATAGCATGTTTATTACATAATTTAAAAAAATATCATATATAATTACGTAATGGAAATGTCTATTTAACATAATACAGTGGCCCCGCCTAACGAGCCCCCGGAAATCGTAAAATTTTGGTATAATATTGTAAGTGCTTGTGGAAGTGTTTTTTTGGGGGTCTGAAATAGAAACCTGGGACATTATTTCTTAACCCTTTCGGGGTTATTCGTCAAATCGTTTCCACTGTGGTTTTTGGGGTACTATCCCCTAAATTCAAAGCGCCCTCAAATCAAGCAGAAACAGGCTTTTAGGCCTAGAGGGATAGAATGGGTCTGTGCGGTCAGTGTGCGCAGTAAAAAAAAATTCCTGCACCAAAAGTGCATAATGAAAAAAGAAAAACTCTGACCGTGTTTTCGTTTAAAACAACTTTGCAGTCTATTTTCGTAGGGTATTTATTTTGTATTCTCTTTTTCTTGGTCTCATTTGATAGAATGGAAGTATATTACAGAAATGGAGATGATTTTGATTGGGACAATAAAAGTACCTTGAAATTCTCAAATTGCAAAATGTTCGATTTTTGGATGTTGAGAGTAAACAAATCCCCCATCGTCAATACACATCAACTGGGAGTCTAATATTCATGCACAAGTGCTCTGATATTATTTATACCATTTTACAGTGATGCAGGGATTAACAGTAAATCTTCTATTTTTTTTTGAGAATAAAAAATTTAAAATGGAAAGCAAAAATAATGTAAGAGGGGGCCTGGAGACGTGACTAATGAACAGAGAAGATGTTATTTTAGTGCCAGCAATGTCTGCCTTGTTTATTATGGACCCTATTTTGAAATTGGCATCGTTTGAAATTTGTGTAAAATTGGTCCTTTTTCTGACCACTATTTTGGGTAGTTGAAATTGTAAATAGGCGGTTTCTTGTACTCAATCGATAGAAGAAATGGAGTTCTAAAATAGCTATAATTTTAGTAGACGAAACATTGGAATGTCCCGAAAATAGGGCTAAAAGGGGGCGAAATCCCCGTGCATAATGTCTGGCTACCGCAAACCGGCAAAATTTCCCTTGTTTTCGAAAAAATTTCATAATTTTTGTGGCGTTATGATGGAAAAAAGATTCTCTATCTTTTCAAAAATTTTTTTTTTTTTTTTTTTTTTTTTTAAATTCGTGGACCCTGAGAACGAGTTTAAAAGGCCCCTTGGCCCCCCAAAGGGTTAAGGAAAAATTCGTTTGGTAATGGCATTGAGCAGGCTTCTGGAATGAATTTTGCTCGTTGGCGGGGGTCCACTGTATCAATTTAATGCTGTTACAAACACTGGCCTTATGCTGTAACAACAGGAAAATACCGACTTAGCCGTTGTCCACCTTTTGAATTTCACTTCGGGGAAATAAGCTCTTTTTGTTTTCCAGGTTTTTATCTAAATTACTACTAAGTCTTGTTGTACATTTAGTAACAGATTAGATATTAACTATTCTGGGAGAAAGTACCTAGGGTGTACCAGGTTCAATTTGCCTTTTTACACTTCCTTCTGATCTTTATTTAAGATGAATACTAAGTCTCTTGCCTACTTAGTAACTAAGTTAAAATTAAAAAATTTCCCTTCTCATAAGGAGGTAATGTGAACCCTTGTGATCTTCACTTACTATGAATATTAAAGAACATAATTGTATGTTTAGTGAATGGAGCGGGGGTTTTTTGGGACATGACGATCTGTTGGAGTGTGAGCAGGGTAACATTTGTAAAGGGGATTCAGGAAACCATTTTGATTTAGTTGGACTTGAGCCCGGGAATGGGAAGTACAATGCCTGCACTTTAAAGGGGGGGTCTGGGATGATGACAGCTGGGGACTATTCTCAGCTGTGTTCAACCCTCTGCAAAGACAGTGATTATTTTGAGTGTGGTGAAAGTGTTGAATGATGATGAAATTTTTTTCTTTTTGGGGATTTTCTTTCTTTTTGGGTCCCCCCTGCCTCGGGGGGAGACGGCCGCTTGGGAAAAAAAAAAAATTGTATGTTTCGTTCATAAAATTTAAAAAACCAAACCCCCCAAACAATCCATCAATATTGACAATCTTGTTCAGAAAGGATAACTATTTAGTTACTTCTGAGAAACAACAATCTCTTACAGGGATTACTTAAGAACCCTCTCTCAGACTAATAGTCAATTGTCTCGTGAAAGAGATTTTGGGCCTCAGTGGACCCCGGTTTCGAAAACCCCCGGAATCGTACTTTTATGTAAGTATAATTTTGTAAGTGCTTGTGGAAAAGTTTTTTGGGGTCTGAAATGCAACCTCATGACTTTTTTTCCTTGGGGTAAATTGTTCGGTAATGGCATTGAGCAGACTTCAGGAGTGAATTTTTCGAAATCGGGGGTCCACTGTATGTAACCGGGTGCTAAAGGGGCTATGCTGGGGTTGAGAACCTGAACCTCGTGGAGCATAATAAAAACAGAAACAAATTAAACAGTGGAAACAGCTTTCTTCAAAGCATCTTCACTTCTTCCCTCAGAAACACAAAGTCAGTGACTTCAGCACCAGACTTCGTGGGTTATTCAACATTTGTCATCATCAGCTTCATACGGGTGTGCATCTTAGCGTCAATTCCACCATTGTCACCATTTCCTTACCTGTACTGGAAGGCATAGTCTATAATCCGATTAACAATTTTTCCCTTGTATGACGGTGGATCCCCCAGTGTTCATCTCTTATTATATTGTGAAACTTTCATATAAAAGAACTCATGTCATTGAGTATAATTTTGTACATATAAAACACTTTCAAATGAAATCATATGCGGCTTTTTTAAAGCATACCCTTTTGTATTTTTTACAAAAAGAGAACTTTGGATCATACGGAATATTTATTTTTAAATTTTTTTATATTAAATGTCACAAATTTTACTTTGTTGGATCAATCTCCTAAAAAAAACCCCTTTTATAAAAAGTTTTCTCTAACGGTGAAAAGACCAAAACTCAATTAAATTTCTTGTTACAATGGGGCCAAAACAGGCCTAGAGATAAGGCCCTTTTCGTAACAAATGCGCCCAAGAGATTATGATGGCGTCTTAAGGAGAAAACTCTTGTGATTTTAATGTGTACCTGCACGCCAGCACAGTGTGTAAGTATATTTATAAAGGTACCGTTATGGCAAATTTTCGTCATGGTCCCCAAGTTTGGCCATAATCATTCAGAAGGCTTTCGAGTGCCGTTAAGAATTTGTTCCCATAAGGAAAATGTAAATTAGATTAGTCCATTTCAGACCCCCAAAAATACACTTACAAAAACACAATAATACACTTCCATAATTGTTAAAGTTGGGAGCTGTTGAAACTCATCCACTGTATAATTATCAGGTATTTCATATAAAATATGCAATAACTTTAAAACCCTTGAAATTTTGGAAAATTTCCGGATATAATAAGATTTTTAAAGAATGGAAACAAACTGGGTGGGGCACGCTGTATTTGAAAGACCCTGCTCTTGAAAATTTTGGGCAAAATTTTAAATTGCCGTATTAGCGAAACGTCGTAAAAGGGGCCCCACTGTACTAGCAAAATAGCTTTAGTTTGGTGAACTGGAACAATGGAATTGGCCAAAATATAGTGCAAAGTGGGGGAAATTGCTGATCGTGAATATGGAAAGTAACTTTGTGAGAAATTTCCCTAAGTTTTTTATCAAATTTTGTACTTTTGGTTTCATTACTTTTAGAAAAAAAATTCTCTATGATTTCATAAGATAAATTTTTTTTTTTTTTAAATTCTTCGACCCTGGGGGTAAGTTTGAGACAGGGATCTTGACACTGAGGGGGGTTAATATTCTATATACAGCCTCTATTCTAGCGGCTAGTTTGGCCTTGGTTTTGGGGCTCTCTGACCAGTGTTCATGCCTAAATAATGTATTTGAGTATTTCCTCTATTCTTTTATTACAATACAGTATACTCAGTGGTCCCTAGAAATGGGCACCCGGAAAATCGTATAATTATGTAAGTATAATGTTGTAAGTGCTTGTGGAAGTGTATTTTGGGGCCCTGAAATGAAACCTAGGGACATTTTCCTTAAAGGGAAGAAAATTCGTTTAGTAATGGCATTGAGCGGGCCCGGGATAATTTTTTTTCATTACTGGGGGGACCACTGTACTGTATAAACTTTTAAAAAATATACCAGAAATGTTAAAAAAGGTGAAAAGGTGACATTAAAACAATATAAAAGATAGTTGACACAAACCCTACCATCATGGCCCCCTGGTTTTCAAAATTTTTTGTTCCAGAATGCTGTTCAAGTGCCATTACCAAACGAATTTATTCCCATAAGGAATACTGTAATGTAAATTAGACTAGCCCTTTTTAGCCCCCCAAAAATACACTTAAAAAAGCACTTAAAAAAATACCACATAATTGTTGGATTTGGGCATAACGAACCCCGGGGGGTCCACTGTACGGGGACCCTGGGTTTCGAACCCCCGGAAGTGCAATTATGGAAAATTTTGTAAGTTCTTGGGGAAAAGTGTGGTTTTGGGGTCAAATAGACTAACCTCATGACATTATTTCTTAGGAGTAAATTTGTTCGGTAATGGCATACAGGCTTCTGCAATAATTTTCGTTAACCAGGGTCACTGTATGTCTCCTCACTTAGCGTCGGGTCGTTTCCCACATGGTCTTAGGAAAGGAACTCCGTCGTTAAGTGAGGGAGGCTTACGTATATACAGTAGGCACAGTAATATGAGTGCATATTTTGTATATTAAGTAAGTTCAAACTCTTGAAGAGTGAGAGGGGGGGTTGTCTGGTGCAGGAATGGGTGATAATCCACACAGCAGCTTTTGTTGGGTTATTAATGGTTTAAGGTGATTGTTTAGTAGATCCCCCAAAAATACACCAAAAAGTATATAAAATACACACAAATGTACACTCTATGCAGTTTGTGTAAATATTTCCCGAATGGTTTATCTGCATATTACAACAGTGATTGAAAAAATAATGGTGATTTTTTTTTTTTTTTTTTGGGGGGGGGGGGAGGTGACTACTGGTGGAGATGGGCAGTGTGTTTAAAAATTAATCAGTAAAATTTTTTCAACAGGTACGACTTCACAACATGCGGAATGTTTGTCTGGTGTCAGTGGTGGTGCTCATGATGTTCGGCTTGCTAGCGTTAATTATACAAAACCAAGTAAGTTTGGTAAACTCGGTTGAAAACATTTAACCAACTTTGACGTCATACGTAACTAACTTAATGATCATATGTAACCAAGTAAGTTTGATTTTCTGAAAATTATAAGTACACTTCTCTACGGGCACATTTAAAGTACAGTGTTAACCCGCTGTCGAAACCCCCCAATCCTGAGTGTCTTCTGTTGTTAAAATTTTAAAAAAAAAAAAAAAAATTATTTTTCTTATCAAAATGTTAAGATTATTTTTCGATTGTTTTTATCCTAAAAATTTTTCCGATCAATACATCCGAGATATGGGCGAAAAGTTGGCAGAAAATAAGCCGTGTATGGGAACAGCGGTGCATGCCGCTCCCCGGTACACTTTATTTACTCTCATTCGAAGGTTTCTTGTTTTTTCCCAATTTTTTTTTTTCCAAGTAACTTATGTGGCCTGTGAGACCAAAGTAAGGTGCTGTGTACATATATACCTCTTTTATGCAACAAATAACTGCACAAACATTTTTTCATTATATTGTTTACAAAATTTTTACACAAACCAACAATGCAAATTGTTTTTATTGCTGTTGATCTATAATATATACAGTGGTACCCCCCACTTACGATGGTCCCCCCAAAATCACCCTGTTATGTAAGTTTATTTTTTTAAAAGCTTTTGTAAGTGTAATTTTGTGGGTCTAAAAAGGGCTAGTCTATTTTACATCATTCCTTATGGGGATAAATTGTTTGGTAATGGCACTTGAACAGCATTCTTGAATGAAAAAATTCGTAAGTCGGGGTACCACTGTATTTTTTTTTTTTAACACATGGCCGATTCCCCCCAAGGCAGGGTGGCCCGAAAAAAAAAATTTCATCATCATTCACTCCATCACTGCTTGCCAGAGGGTGCTTTACACTACAGTTATAAAACTGCAACATTAACCCCCTCCCCAGAGTGCAGACACTGCTTCCCTCTCCAGGACTCAAGTCCCCTGCGGTTTTTCCCTTTAATCCTTCATAAATTTTCTTTAACTCAACAACCGTCAAGTATTAAAAAACCCTTTTTCTCCATTCCTCCTATCAAATCGCTCCAACATGCTTGCTGGAAATCCAACCCCCCCACACAAAAACCCCCTTTACCCCCTCCCTCCAACCTTTCCTAGGCCCCCCCTACCCCCCCTTCCCTCCACTACAGATTTATACACTCTCAAATCATTCTGTCGTTTTCTCTCTACATGTCCGAAACCCCCTCAACAACCCCCCCTCAGCCCCTGGATAATAGTTTTTGGGAATCCCGCACCTCCTCCTTTTTTCCCAAAATCCAATTCTCCTTTCATTCCCCCACACATTGACCTCAGACATGACATCTCCATTGCCTCCCGCCTACTCCTCATTAAACATTCATCACCCATGCTTCACACCCTTAAAGTGTTGGTATAACTATCTCTCATACATTCCCTTTTTACTTCCATGGACAAGGTTCTTTGTCTCCACAGACTCAAGTGCTCCACTCCCCCTTTTTCCCCCTCATCAATTCTTGATTCACCTCATCCTTCTAGACCCATCTCGATATGTCCACTCCCAAATATCTAAACATTCACCTCCCCATATTTTCCCCCTCAATCTGATACCCAATCTTTCGTCACCTAATTTTTTTTGTTACCCTCATCACCTTACTCTTTCCCCATATTCACTTTCAATTTTCTTCTTTAAAACCCTACCCAAAAACATCCACCCAAACCCCTGCAACTTTCCCAGAATCTCCCCAAAACACAGTGTCATCAGCAAAAAGCAACTGTGACAACTCCCCTTTTTTTTTGATTCTTTTCTTTTAACCCCACCTCTTCCCAAACCCCGCATTCTCTTCTCTTACAACCCCATCTATAAATATATTGAACAACCACGGTGACATCACATCCTTGTCTAAAGGCCCCCTTTTTCTGGGAAATAGTCCCCTCCCTCCTACACACTGCTGTCAACCTGTCAACACAAAAGGGTTGCATGTCTTCTTCCCCACAACCTGCTTTTTTTTCCTTCTTCCTTCCTTCCTTTCTTCATTTTTCCCTTCCTTTCCCTTTCCCTTTCCTCTCTCTCTTGCTTCCTTCCTCTCATCTCTTCCTTCCTTCCTCTCATCTCTTGCTTCCTTCCTCTCATCTTTCCTTCCTTCCTCTCATCTCTTCCCCTGCCTCTCATCTCTTCCTTCCTTCCTCTCATCTCTTCCTTCCTGCCTTCCTTTCTTCCTTCATTCCTTTTCCTTTCTTTCTTCCTTCCTTCCTTCTTATCCTGGGCATTGCTTTGGAAAAAACTCCTCAAAACCAAAATTCATCTTCAGAACACTTCCATCTGTGTTGGCTATCACGGGGGAAGAGAAGAGTCCCAGATTCGCCGGGAGTGGGGTATTTCTTACCGCTAGGCATGCTGAACATGGACTACTGAAATCCCCACAATGCCCACTGGCTCCCCGATTTTTTTATCCCCCTGCCACACGACCACCCACGGGGGCCCCCGCTTTCTCTCATTTTTTGGGCCGCTAGAATTTATCTTTAAAAACGTCGAAACATCCCAAGACATATATATACGCCCGAAACAGTAAAAGGGTTAAACTGGTATATGATGTAAAGTTAGGGGAGGCGATCCTCTGTGTCTGGATAAAAAACACACACACCTCTTTTGACAGCCATGCAAACACACTGCTTTGACAGCCATGCAACAGAAATACTTTGACACTAATTATCCCCAAAAATCAACAAACACTAACCTTGCAGCACCCAAAAATCAACAAACACTAACCTTAGCACCAACAATGCAACAAACACTAACCTTCAGCACCAACAATGCAACAAACATAACCTTCAATACCGGCCATCAACAAACACTAACCTTAAACCCAAACCATGCAACAAACACTAACCTTAACACCAACAATGCAACAAACACTAACGTTGCAATACCCAACAAACACTAACCTTACAGAACCAACCATGAAACAAACACTAATCTTGCAACACCAACAATGCAACAAACACTAACCTTCAACACCAACAATGCAACAAACACTAACCTTAATACCAGCCATGAAACAAACACTAACCTTACAGCACCAACCATGCAACAAACACTAACCTTGCACACCAACAATGCAACAAACACTAACCTTACAGCACCAGCCTACAAACAAACCCACCAACCATGCAATAAACACTAACCTTACAGCACCAACCATGCAACAGACCTTTACACCCCGTAAAACAAACCTAACCTTACAACACCAATCATGCAACAAACACTAACCTTACAACCCCAATCATAAACAAATTTTCCCCTTGCGTACGACAAGTTTTGAGATAATTTGTTGAGAACTGTCTTCATGTGATCTACGAATTCTGAGGAAATATATTTACAAGAAGGTAGTGATTAACAGACAAGGTAGATCTGGTGCACTCAAATCTATACTGTTAATTCCCCAGAACTCGGAGAACGTGAACAAAAAAAAAAAATTTAGAAATACTAATTAGATATTATAACACACATTTAAAACGCTTACACATATTTATCTATACAGGTTATTTACAAACCCCAACTCTGCGGGGTGAGATTGATACAAACACTAACCTTACAGCACCAGCCATAACAAACACAAACCCTTTGCACCAGCCATGAAACAAACACTAACCTTACAGCACCAATCGAAAAAACCCCAAACCTTGCAACCCAACCATGCAACAAACACTAACCTTGCAAAACTAACAATGCAACAAACACAACCAAACAATCCACCAGCCATTGTATGACCCCTGGTCTAAAGCTCGTTTCACACATGGGGGGCCCCGGGTTTGATTCCCAGCAGGGTGGAAACTTTTTGACGTTTTTCCTTCCCTGTTGTCATGTTCACCTAGCAGCAAATAGGTACCTGGGTGTTAGTCGCGGGTGTGGGTATCTTAGGACAAAATTGGGGACCCCAATGGAAATGAGACAGACAGCCCTCGAGGGCCAAGCTTTCTTGGGTTTCCTGGGTGGCTAACCCTCTGGGGTTAAAAATCCGAAGAAAATCTTATCTTATCCACCGTCCGTAATACTACTATTAATCATGAGTAATGTGGATAAATCAAGTTGTTTCTTGGCAGGTGTTGCACATCATGTACTCGTGCCTGGGCGCTTTAACCTTCTCCTTCTACCTGGTGTTATTCCAGCTGCTGATTGAGTGGAAGCCACAAGTTATCCATCTCTCCAGAGGAATACGTCTTTGCAGCCCTCACTCTCTATTTGGATATCATCAACATATTTATGTATATTCTCTCTCTCATTGGCTCTAGAAATAACTAAACATTTTGCCTGTTAATTTCACAATGTAAACATAATATATTAACATGTCAGGAACTATTATTCCATGTTACATGAAGAGGTTCTCATATGTAAAATAGTGAAGAAGTTTTTAGTGCTATTTTCTTTTTTCCTTTTGAGAAATATGTGTATGTGAAGTATTTAGGGCTATTACCAAAGCAGGAATGCGAGTTGAAGTGGAAAACTCAACATTCCGCATTTTTTTCAGAGAAAATAAAGTTGGTATGTCGTTGCTTTTGGATAGAATTGTTGTATGTGTAAAGTTATTTACTTATATGCTTGACCTGGCTGTGTTACTAGTCTTTCATGTAATGGTCACTCATATGCTTGACCTGGCTGTGCCACTAGTGTTCATGTGATGGTCACTTGGCCTGTATAGACAAGCTGGGCCTTTACTTTATTATGGCTCTTGTGTTCTTATTTGTTTATTAGCATTATGTATTTATTATAATATGGCACATTTGATTATTAAAACTTATTCATTTTTAATTATGGTTGCAAGGCAAAATCCAGTGCTTGGTGCGAATCAGGCTGTTCTTGTAGAGTGCATTGTGTATGCTTATAGTCATGCTGCTGATAGACACCATATACCTGGAGTGTATAATGGTGCACATTAGTCTGGGTGCAACATTGAAGGACAATATGCACTCTTTGTATCATTGTATCCAAATGCTAAGCCTACTGCAGGGGGTCATTGAGTGCAAGGATTGAAGGCTTGATCCTCTCTCCGCTGGCAGGAAGAGAGGTGATGCAAGCATCTCCCAAAGTTCTAATGAGAGCGGCTTTGTGTGACTGGATGTGAAGCCTGGCCTGGCGTCTGTTGGCTTACCTGGTGGGTATTCCAAGGTCCATGAACAGGCTTATTTATGTGTTTAAACAGATTTTTCTCTGTGCAATTTAAAGGAAGAAATCTCAATTACATAGTTGCAGTATGACAGTATACCGGTAATGAGAGAGACATGTAGGGAGACCTTTTGTTATACGTACAATGTTTCATATAACAGACTTTTATTAAGTACTGGATGAAACTTCTTGTGGATGACACACTGTTAGAGTAAAAGGTCCTTGGTGTAATTTTTTGTTTAACACAATGGCCATCTCCCACTAGGCAGGTGACCCAAAAGGAAGGAACTTTAAGTTTCTTCTTTTCACATTTAGTAATTTATACAGGAGAAAGGGTTACTGGCGTTGCTCCTGGAATTTACATGCCTCTTACAGCACACATGACTTACGGAGGAAGGATTCTTCTCCACATTCCCATGGAGTTTGGTATATATATGTTCATTTGTCAAGCAAAGCCATAGTAACGGAAAAAGTAAAAGCGAAAAACATCAAAACAGAAATACCCCAAGTTCTTCCGTGAGTTGACACTAGAAAATGCGTAAACGTATTAGAGCATTTTGGTTTTGGTATTTCTTGTTTACCTTTTAGGTTAAGTTAATGTTCAACAGGATAAATACACCGGGGTGTATTCACTCTCGGTGCATATATTCTGAAGGGTGCTTTTATTCCTATGTTAGGGATTAATGTATTCTTGCTTGGTAGTGATTATTATTATAATCAAATAGAAGCGCTAAACCACAGGGTTATAATGCTTGGTAGTGAAAACATTACATTCATATTAAGATCTTAGTTTAGTCAATACACTTTAATCTATTAATGTCAGTAGACAAATTTATTAATCATAACATAAACATTAATATACACAGTAATAAATGACCAGGTTTAGTGCTTAGTGTGATTAATTATTATTATAAATATTTTAATAATTATTGAAGACAGAACCAGCTGTGGCCTGGCTAGCCAAAGCTCTCACTTCACATGCTGAGGTCCAGGTTCAATTCCCGTCAGGGAGACATGTTTCTTCACCTTTTGTCCTGTTCACCTAGCAAGTAGGTACCTGGGTGCTAGTTGACTAGTGTGGGTCGCATTCTGGGGGACAAGATTAAGGACTCCAATGGAAATAAGAGAGTCCCTCGATGACGCACTTCCTTTCTTGGGTTATCCTGAGCGGCTAACCCTCCGGGGTTAAAAATCCGAACAAAAAATTTTCTTATGATGGTTCTGTCTTTAATAATAATAATCCTGTTAGTAGGTTGGTAGACAGCAACCGCCCAGGGAAGGTACTACCGTCCTGCCAAGTGAGTGTAAAAACGAAAGCCTGCCAATTGTTTACATGTGGTAGGATTGCTGGTGTCTTTTTTTGTTTCATAAACATGCAAGATTTCAGAACATCTTTCTTCTACTTACATAGGTCACACTACACATTCATGTACAAGCATATATATACACACCCTCTGGGTTTCTTCTATTTTCTTGCTAGTTCTTGTTCTTATTTTCTCCTCCATGGGAAAGTGGAACAGAATTCTTCCTCTGTAAGCCATGCATGTCGTAGAGGCTCTCTCCATGGGAAAGTGGAACAGAATTCTTCCTCTGTAAGCCATGCATGTCGTAGGCGACTAAAATGCCTGGAGCAAGGGGCTAACCCCTTCTCCTGTATATATTTTTAATGTAAAAGAGGCTTTCGTTTTCCTTTTGGGCCACCCTGCCTCGGTGGGGAAACGGCTGACGACGTATTGAAAGAAAGAAAGAATAATAATAATAATGGAAACCACTAAAAACTGAGACAGACTATAAGACCACAGTATAGCGTTGAGAAGACTGAGGTAGACCTCTCATTGCCCAGGTGCTGTATGACCTTATCTCCCATTGTCCAGGTGCTGTATGACCTTATCCCCTCAGGGAGGTTCCTTGACTGATGAGGGGCTCTTGATCTAGGGAATTGGATCTGTGCTCCTGTTCCCTGAATTAACCTGAATACCTTCCATCCCCCTCACCACAGGTGTATAATCATACGGGTTAGCGCTTCCCCATGATTGTAATAATAATGTATAACCTTATCTCCCATTGCCCAGGTGCTGCATGACATCTCCCATTGCTTTCTAAGGAATGTAACATTTTCCTATTTTTTTTTATTTCTGGTGCTAATTTTGAACTTGATGTGCAGTACAAATAAGGTCCAAGAGATATTTGACTGATTTCATTCAAGTTTTAAGAGTTTGATAAATGGGCTGACATTGGTAAAGTTAATTTCAGTAGTTTTGCTAAGTGTACAGATTATTTGTAGGTGTTATGTATGTAACTATGATGGTACAAGTTCTTGCTAATTGATAGTCATGTGTAGCAGTTGTAGTAGTGTGTTCAACACTGGTTAATGGTGGTAGTAACACTGATTAATGGGAATGGAAAAAACATTTGGGTAAATGAAACTAGAAATAAAAGAGGACTGTATATTTTGACTTTTACCCAAGGCAATCAAATTATGTACTCCTCCCCTTCGTGTCTTGTTTCTTATGACTGTATTGAGTGTTAGTGCTCTGTTAGGGACTTAAGTGTTTCCAGGATCCGATTTTTTGCCAGTGCGATCGAGTGTGTCTAAAATTGAATTGTGGGCACTATGAATATCTTTCTATCCGCTGTTCAATTATAGATGTCCTCTTTTCAGTTGTGTGAAAAAAAGTGCTATATGGAGTAGCTTTATAAGAAGCTTACTGTTTATATAGAAGAGCTTTTATATGAGAGCTTATATTTATACATAAGAGCTTTATAAAGTTGACTGTGAATCTATTGTTAAATATGGCACAAAAATTGTTTGCAAGTAGCAGGTTATGTTTTGCCAGCCAGCGTTGTTGATGGCCGGTGAGGGCTCTGATTCCAGGAATTGGGCCTGACTGTCCTTTCCATCAAGCCTGGTGTTTCTCATTTCCTCAGGTGCTGTATGACCCCATGGGTTTAGCTCTTCCCCATAAAATTTAATACGGTGATATTTGATGCCAAATATATCACGTTTAGAGGAATAATTGGTATTATTATTATTATTATTATATTGTGTTTTTTTAAGAGTTATTTTTTGTCTACTTGAAATGTAAGAGTTTAGTTATTAAGAATTTTTACCATTATTAATGAAGTTTCTTACCCTCATGTACACTTATGAGTGTACCAGAATGTACTCTTGCTTGAGTACCAGAATGTACTCTTATGAGTACTAGAACATACATAGCCACAGATATGAAAGTATAGGTCACCATCACTGGCAATGCAGTTATCATTTATCAGTAATCCGGCCACTAATTTTGGCTAGCATAATTTGAAATTTCATCATTTGCCGACTCATAAATTGTGCAGATGGTTGTAAATCCACAGCTTGGCAAGTCAGTGGAGGAGAAAGCAGTGATGAAAATGGGCAGATGTAGCAGAAAGAGTCTCTATTGATAGGTTAATTAGAGTGTATTCTAACCTAGCCACTGTAATCAATAGAACTCAATAATACGGGACACTACAGGTCCCAATGATGCCGGATTAGTGATGGCTGACCTGTACTAGAAAGTGAATAATTAGCCACTGATAAAAGTACAGTGGTACTTGATTTAAATTACAGCTCCTAACTCGAACAATTATCGCAGTATTACAGTGGTACCCCGGTTTTCATCCATAATTCGTTCCAGAATGCTGTTCAAGTGCCATTACCAAACAGATTTATTCCCATAAGGAATAATGTAAAGTAGACTAGTCCTTTTAGACCCTACGCCCATAAGCAATTTAAAAAATACACTTACATAAAAGGGCGAGTTTGGAGCAGGACGAACACCGGGGGTCCACTGTATTGTAGTACTTTTTACTGTATAACCCTTGTGGTTTAGCGCTTATATTTGATTATATTACTCCATGGGGAAGTGGAACAGAATTCTTCCTCCGTAAGCCGTACGTGTCGTAAAAGGCGACTAAAATGCCGGGAGCAAGGGGCTAGTAACCCCTTCTCCTGTATATATCTTGTGTCAGACTAGTTGAAACTTTGGCCACCTGTGTGTGAGAAAACAGCCCAGCATGCCTGAAAAGAAAGAGAAAGACCCAATTATATAACCATTGAAATCTTTGAGTTTAGCGCTATTATGACCCCTGTGGTTTAGCGCTTCTTTTGATTATAATAATAATTTTTATGTTTGGGGTCTGAAGCGGACTAATCTAATTTACATTATTCCTTATGGGAACAAATTCGTTTGGAAATGGCACTTTCGAACAGCCTTCTGGAACAGTGCCAATGCAAAACTCCGGTACCACTGTACTAGAAAGTGAATAATTAGTCGCACTGATAAAAGTAGAGAAAGTGCAGTAAGTATACAGTGGACCCCGGTTTTCGTGTTTTTCATTCAGAATGCTGTTCAAGTGCCATGCCAAGCAATTTATTCCCTTGGAGTAATGTAAGCAAACTAGTCCTTTAGACCCCAAAAATACACTACAAAAGCATTAAAATACACTTACATAAAAGGGCGAGTTTGGAGCAGGACGAACACTACAGGGTCCACTGTACTTTCTTTTTAATAAGGATACAGCAGTGAGCTACCAATATTGTAAATAATAAATACAACCTTTATTGTCGTGAGTGTTTTTGCTTTGTGTAAGCTTTATCCAAGTTACTGCACTGTATGACCCTTGTAGGTTTAGTGCTTTTTATTATAATTTATCAGAATGGCCCTTCAAGGGAGGTTCCTTGATGCTGGTGAGGAGCTCTTGATCTAGGGAACTTGATCTGTGCTCAGTTCCCCGAATTGAGCTTGAATGCCTTCCCCATCATAATGTATAATCATTCTCAGGTTTAGTGCTCCCCATGGTAATTTATCAAGTTAAAAGTTGTGCTCTGTGTAGAGCTTTGGCAGATAATGCCCCTGATGGCAGGTCCTGTATGTACCTGCTGGAACATAGCTATGTACCTGCTGGTGCATATGCAGATGCATGCTAATTAGCTTTTTTTGTCCTATTTTATTGCATCAACTCCATATACTACACAAAGAAATCAAATTTGTTCACTGTCATGGATACACTTGAGGTTTCAGCTTCCTCAAGGGCAGTTATGACATGTCGACACCAAATTAGTTTATAATCTTTATTATGCACTACATAAACATCCTGGGCGAGTATTAAAGAATTACAGAGAGAAGGTATATATTGGGTCAGGACTGGACAGCAGTTTTATACCTGAACAAGTTATAGTGGTAATGAACTATTTACGTGACTATATCTGGTCACAATTGTAATTAGTGATTTATACAGACATTGATTAGGTCACACACAACAAAAGAAAAGTTTAATTGGTAATGTGTTACATGTAGTATTTACAGCGCTGTATGAACCTTGTGGGTTTAGCGCTTAGCTATTGATTATAACATAGTGGTAAAGTCAGGAGTATTTTTCAAGAATGGTTAATAATATACCACTGTGGATAAAATACTTTGAATCAGCTGGCTGGTCTTGCATCACTCCACTGTCAGGTGGGGCGGTGTGTCTGTCTGAGGCCAAGTGAGCAGCAGTGCTGTCAACACATTGGTCCTGTGCTTACCATTTGGCTAGCTGTTACCCTTGTGGGTTTAGCCATAGTTCTGATCATAATAATAATACTAGCTAGCTGATAATTACTAGTGTGTACTCTCCATTGGCTTTGGTTAGGTTAGGTGAGGTTCGTCAGGAAACAGGACAAGTGTTTCCTGACGCGGGTCTAGTCACATGATGACCCGCCGTTGGAGCTTTTGGTTTGTTGTAGTACCCTGGCAAGTCTTCCCTAGTTGGTCGCTAATGGTGGCTGGGTGAATACAGAGCTAAAGATGATAATATAATATAGCACAGTAAGTCCTAGACTTATACGCACGCGATCTTCTCTATTGTGTATATCTCATTATTATTGTATATTATTATATACAATACAGAAAGGTCCCCAGCGTGTTTGTAGTTGAGAAGACTTAATTGTATTGCTATGCCGCCGCCCTGGTAACGAAAGTTCTCGCTTCACACGGCGAGGGTCTGGAGTTCGATTCCCAGCCAGGGTAGAAACATTGGGCACATTTCTTTACGCAGTTGTCTATGTTCACCCATCAGTAAAATGTGTACCTGGGTGTTAGTCGACTGGTGTCTGCCTGGAGTCTACCTGGAGAATTCCAGGGGTCAACGCCCCCGCGCCCCGGTCTGTGACCAGGCCTCCTGTTGGACCAGAACCTGATCAACCAGGCTGTTACTGCTGGCCGCATGCAGTCAACGTACGAACCACAGCCTGGTCAGGTACCAAACTTTAGGTGCCTGTCAGTGCCTGCTTGAAGACAGCCAGGGGCCTGTTGGTAATCCCCTGATGTATGCTGGGAGGCAGTTGAACAATCTTGGGCCCCTGACACTTATTGTGTTGTCCCTCAGCCCAATGTGTAGTGGCACCCCTGCTCTTCATTGGGGGATGTTGCATCGCCTGCCGAGTCTTTTGCTTTCGTAGGGAGTGATTTTTGTGTGCAAGTTTGGTACTAAGCCCTCGAGAATTTTCCATGTATATAATAATGTATCTCCGCCTGCGTTCTAGAGAGTACAGGTTGAACTTCAAGCGTTCCCAGTAGTTGAGGTAGTTTATCGCACTTATGCGAGCGGTGAAGTTCTTGCACATTTTCAAGGTAAGCAATTTCACCCGCCTTGAAAGAGCAGTTAGTATGCAGCAATATTCCAGCCTAGATAGAACAAGCGATCTATGTAAAGTGTCAACATAGGCTTGGCATCCTGGTTTGAAGGTTCTCATTATCCATCTGTCATTTTTCGAGCAGATGCAATTGCTACTTTGTTATGGTCCTTGAAGGTGAGATCCTCTGACATGATCACTCAGGTCTTTGACATTAGTTTTTCGCTCTATTGTGTGGTTGGAATTAGTTTTGTACTCCGATGAGATTTTAATTTCTTCACGTTTTCCGTATCTGAGTAATTAAAATTTCTCATCATTGAACTATATTGTTTTCTGCAGCCCATTTAAAGATTTGGTTTATGTCTGTGGAGTCTTGCAGTGTCTTCAACGGTGGACACTGTCATACAGATTCAGGTATCTGCAAGGAAGACACAGCACTGTGGCTTATATCCCTGTCAATGTCTTATATGAGGATGAGGAATAGGATGGGGAGCAAGTACTGTGCCTTGTGGAACAGAGCTTTTTCACAGTAGCTGCCTCAGACTGCTCTATTGACTACTACTCTTTGTGTTGTTCTACTTGTTAGGAAATTATAGATCCATCTACCAACTTTTCCTGTTATTCCTTTATCACGCATTTTGTGTGCTATTACACCATGGTCACACTTGTCAAAGGCTTTAGCAAAATCTGTGTATATAACATCTGCATTCTGTTTGTAGAAACTTGTTTTGGGACCTCCTTGTAAAAGCTGGACTCTGGGCAACACTATTGACACCTACACTCTGAGACACTTCTCTCAGACTTACAAGTGGCTATGGGACAAATTTCTAGCTAATTGCAGTAAAGGGGATCCACACTGCCTACACAAAAAGCTCGAAGGGGAGTTTACTTGTAACAGTGGCTATGGTGTCCTGATCTTCCTTATCTATGACCCCCTCCTAACACCATGTGCAGTGGAGAAACTTGTCTGCAAAAGATGGTGTATTAGTGTCCTGCCTGCCTCAAGTTCCCTGGTTCCTAGGATATCCTTGAGCAATATATGCAGTAAATGCTGCAGCTTCCAGACTTGGAGCAAGAGACGGCTGGTACATACCAATACCGAGCGTCCGTCCGCTTAAGACCCACAGTTAACTCACTAACGTTTCCCCCAGAAAACTGGCCAGATACTGAGAGAAAGAAAGCCTAGTCTTGCACTGTAATGGGTCTGGATGGAGGGAGATGTCCACGGTACTTTGGAATCTCCTCCGGGGCCCCAGGACAGATGTTGGGTCACGTGGGGGAATGCTGCTTGGTCACAGCACGTCTTCTCCGGGTGGAGTCTTATCTAAATGAAACTGAGTCCGTGTTGCGAGCTCCACACTGTCTAGGTTCAAGTGTGGGGCTGCCAGTTCTCGTTAGCTAACCTATCCCAAGGTTGCGTCTATTTGGGATTATATCTACCCATATTGAGGTGCTAAACTACATTATTAATATCTAACGTTGCCTTAATAATCCCTACTATTGGTTTCTAACTGTACAAACTTTCCTAGGCTTTCCTAGGAGAATAAATCTATCAATTAAAATGTACATAATAGTTACCTTCGTTAGCTCGAATGTGTGTATGTTTTGTTGGGTGTGTGGGTTTATAAACTCCGAGGCCGATCCACGGTATGTTTAAGGCTCCTGGCAGCTCACTTACCCTGTGGAGACATAGTGACTAAAAAAGTTTCCACACTGTTTATCTTCTAGAGCATCCAGGACCTTGTCGTAGTGGTCCAGTAGTTGGGACAACCCAGGGCGGCCTGCACTAAACCCATGCTGTCCTTTGTTGTGCAATTATTAGGTATCAAGATGGGCGATCTTGCTTCTTAAAACCCTTTCAAAGATTTTAGGATATGGGACATTAACGCATTGGTCTGTAGTTCTTTGCTATTGCTTTACTGCCCCTTTGTGGAGCAGGGCTATGTCTGTTGTTTTTAGTAGCTGCGGGACGATCCCAGTGTCCATGTTCCTCTCCATAGGATGTTAAAAATATGTGATAGGGGCTTCTTGCAGTTCTTGATGAACACGGTTCCATGAGTCTGGGCCTGGAGTGGAGTGCATGGGCATGTCATTTATTGCCTTTTCGAAGTCATTTGGCGTCGTGGTGATGTCAGAAAGGCATGCTAAACTTGTTAGCAGCAATCATAATCCAATGAGAAGTTGAAAAAGGCTTCTTAAGCTGACAAAGGTGTGAGTGGATAGGGAACCTCTTCCTCGTGTTCCCTCCCTTGTTTTGAATCGAACCCCCCTCTCATGTCTACCTGGAGTCTACCTGCCTGGAGAGAATTCCAGGGGTCAACTGCCCCATGACCTGGTCTGTGACCAGGCCTCTTGTTGGACCAGAGTCTGATCAACCAGGCTGTTACTGCTGGCCGCACGCGGTCAACGTGCGAACCACAGCCCGGCTGATCAGTACCGACTTGAGGTGCCTGTCCAATACTGCTTGAAGACAGCCAGGGGCATGTTGGTAATCCCCTGATGTATGCTGGGAGGCAGTTGAACAATCTTGGGCCCCTCACACTTATTGTGTTGTCCCTCAACGTGCTAGTGGCACCCCTGCTCTTCATTGGGGAATGTTACATCATGCAAGTCTTTGCTTTCGTAAGGAGTGATTTTTTGTGTGCAAAGTTTGGTACTAAGCCCTCGAGAATTTTCCATGTGTATATAATAATGTATCTCTCCCGCCTGCGTTCTAGAGAGTACAGGTTTAGGAACTTCAAGCGTTCCCAGTAGTTGAGGTGGTTTATCGCACTTATGCGTGCGGTGAAGGTTCTCTGCACATTTTCAAGGTCAGCAATTTCACCCGCCTTGAAAGGTGCAGTTAGTGTCACAACAATATTCCAGCCTAGATAGAACAAGCGATCTGTAAAGTGTCAACATGGGCTTGGCATCCCTGGTTTTTGAGGTTCTCATTATCCATCCTGTCATTTTCGAGCAGATGCAATTGCTACATTGTTATGGTCCTTGAAGATGAGATCCTCTGACATGATCACTCAGGTCTTTGACATTAGTTTTTCGCTCTATTGTGGTTGAGGTGGTTTGTACTCCGATGAGATTTTAATTTCTTCACGTTTTCCGTATCTGAGTAATTGAAATTTCTCATCATTGAACTCATATTGTTTTCTGCAGCCCATTTAAAGATTTGGTTTATGTCTTGGAGTCTTGCAGTGTCTTCAACAGTGGACACTGTCATACAGATAATTGTCATCTGCAAGGAAGACACAGCAATGTGGCTTATATCCCTGTCAATGTCTGATATGAGGATGAGGAATAGGATGGGAGCAAGTACTGTGCCTTGTGGAACAGAGCTTTTCACAGTAGCTGCCTCAGACTTTGCTCTGTTATTTACTACTCTTTGTGTTCTACGTGTTAGGAAATTATAAATCCATCTACCAACTTTTTCCTGTTATTCCTTTATCACGCATTTTGTGTGCTATTACACCATGGTCACACAAACTCTTTAAATTCCTACACAAGAAGGTCAACTTGCCTCCTATAAACCTTATTTCTCACAATAATTATTACAGACACAAGAAAATTAATGTTATACGCTATACAGATTAACAAAAATTCTAGAAAACATATTGGAACATACAATAACAGAGCAACAGAATGCGAAGATAATCACAGTTCAAATACATTTCTTGAGTTAATTAACAGCATTTATTTCTTTCCCTGAGTTACAGAACTATGCACATGGTAAATAGATAAAGATATAGACAAGAAATATAAGTGAGGACAGTCATAGAATTTTCACAACTAATATTTATCACACCTTACATAAATAATGCTTGAGGGCTGATTTGCTTCATTACACCCCATATAATGATGCAATAGTAAAAATGATAGGCAAAGTAACTTTACACAGCATGAAAATAAGGAATATCCACTAGGACTTTTGACCTAAGGAAAGCTTTTGACACAGTAAGCCACGGCATGCTACTCCACAAACTTGACCACTATGGAATAGAGGTCATGCACTAATACCTCAAATCCTACCTCACTAATAGGTACCAGTATGTCTATTAAGACACATCCTCCACGACACTACAACTAGACACCGGCGTACCGCAGAGAGTGTCCTTGGTCCCCTGCTCTTCCTCTTATACATCAATGATCTTCCCAATGTATCACAACACCTGAAACCAATACTCTTTGCTGACGACACAACTTATGTCATCTCCCACACAAACCTTGCACGCTTAATACCATTGTTAACGACGAATTAATAAAAATATCAACATGGATGACAGCCAATAAACTTACACTCAACACTGATAAGACCTTCTATATTATGTTTGGCAACAACAGATGATCTAATTAAACATTAAGATCAACTCTACACCTATTGCTAGACATAACGAGGGCAAGTTTCTGGGCTTCACCTTGACAGCAGCTTGAAATTCAGCACCCATATCCAACACATAACAAAGAAAGTGTCCAAACTGTGGGGATCCTCTCTAAGATACGGTATTATGTACCACAATCCGCCCTACTCACACTACTACTCACTCATCTATCTCACATATGCCGTTGTGCATGGGGATCAACAGCAATTACTACCTAAAGCCAATAATAACCCAACAAAAAGCTGCAGTAAATTATCACACAATCCAACGCTAGGCAGCACACCCCCACTCTTCAAAAGAAGACCTAAACCTACTCACTATTCAGAACATCATACTTACTACTCTGCTATCTACATTTATAGAACCATTAATTCCAACTTTAACCCTGAGCTAAAACACTTTCTTGACAGTTGTGACAGGACCCATAGACATAATACCAGACATAAGCATCTCTTTGACATTCCCCGTGTCCGACTAAATCTATACAAAAATTCAATGTGCATAAAAGGGCCTAAAAGTATGGAACTCCTGCCTGAAAAACTCTAGAACTGCAGACACAACCTCCATTTTACAGCACCGTTAAAAACATCTTATCTCACTTACGCACTCAACCGGTAGCTAACCACAAAAACTACTTTATCTTGCACATATCCACAGCAAAATACATATTGATATCTGTGATTCCCCATAATTTGCACAGTTCTAACCAAAATTCTAATACAACTATTGCTTCATAATACTTAAGCTAGTCATAAAGACTGCCTAAGACACTCCAATATAGAAACTATATTATGCCAATATATCACTTTATCATTAATATATAAACTAATTGCTAACTTCTTCTGCTAATTATTGAAATTCTCAATGTTTAAATTCAGTACCCTAAATTTTGTAAACCTAACCTTACTATCTGTATTCATTTGTGTAGCGTGAGTAAGACCTATCATAAGACTGCCTGAAAAGCCTAGGCATACCTTATATTATCGGCCATCTTGTAATATCAACACAATGTATAACTGTAAGTATTACATGAAATAAAGAATTTGAATTTGAATTTGAATTTACTGCCTCTACCCAGTCTTTGGATAAAAGTCGAGATGGACGCCCCACTGTCAATCTCAAAAGGTATTTTGTGTGATTGTTAATGATAAACCCATGTTTCTCTGCCTTCATGGAAAACCTCTATCCTCTAAGGCATATAAGCTCATCACTTCCTCATCTGCTGAACTATCACCGCCATCAGCACCTTAATTGACTTTGTTCTAGGATATCTCTAGGTGACTGCTGTGTCATTGCTGTCCTGTTTTGTCAATACTCGATTTTGATACAGCCTTGGAGACACTTTTGAAGATTTCTCACTACACACTCTTCTCAAGTGGCATTTCTTATGACACTTATTACAGAACAAGTCTTTAAACCTACAAGTACTACTAGAAATGCTGGAACCACAATGTTTACATTTCACAACATTAATCACTTGTACCGCAGGAGCAGAGTTCTGATCTGTAACAAATGCCTGTTCCAAGTTCAAAAAGTTTGTCAAATGGTTGCAGACTGCACACTTTGCAAATCAAATTTTCAGCTTAACTAGGTAGGAAAATACACTTCATCCACCACCGCCATAAACAACTGGTCCCTCACTCTGGGGTCAAATTGTCCCCAAAGGTACAGTTCACAGCCAACGCTTTTAAATCTGTATATAATTCATGCAAGGACTCACCCTGTTGTTTCTTCCTCTGCTGAAAAACCAACAAACTGCGGTGGTAGGCTGGTTTCACTGCAAAATAACAGTGCCATGACTAAGTCGTCGTAACTCGTGTGGTAAATCTGAATTTTACCTAAAACACTAAGTTTCTGATCCCAGTGACACTAGCAAGAAATTCCTCTTGTTATCTTGCTCTTTAATTTCTAAGTGAGCGAAATTGGCTTCCAACAAGCTTGTAGAGCTCAAAGAAATCTTACGTGGGTCAAGGTTCCAACCTTCCTTGTGATGCTGCCACTTGTTGCTGCTGTATCACCGTTCTGCTGCAATGTCCTCGGCTGCCAATATCCCTACTACTTCAGGCCACATTGGCCCACTATCCTTGGCTCCTGATGATCCATCGCCACTGGAGTGGTTGTAGGTTATTGAAAGACCGAGTAACAATAAACATGTACTCTCCAGGGCCGCTCCATAACAACAACAATAACAAAACAATTATAAATGACTAGACCAAACAAACATAGTATTCAATCCTCCTACTGCTCCCAATTCCCTTACACTATCTTCCCAGTTTATATCATTTGAGACTTGGTTCCACCTTATGTTTTTGTTATTGAAGTTGAAATTGGAGAAGAGCTCCTTGCGACTGATCACATTTTGTCGATCTGGGGCCCTCCTCGCCATGTCTGGACCTCTATTATGTTGTGATCTGAGTACAGTGAACCCCGAGTAACGTAAAAACTTCATCCCAAGCCTGCTCGAGTGCCATTACCAAACAAATTTACTCCTTAAGGAATAATGTCACATAGGTTACTCTATTCCAGACCCCCAAAAATACACTTCCTGGCTTACTTACAATATTATACTAACATAATTGTACAATTTCCGGGGTGTTCGTTGCTCGAGGGGTCCACTCTATATGTTTTTGATATGATGACATTTCGTATCAGGTCATCATTGTTAGTGAAAATGAGGTCCAGCGTATTCTCCAATCTTGTAGGCTCTATTATTTGCTGGTTTAAAGATTTGGTGCAGAGATTTAAAAGCTCATGTGTGTGCGAGTTTTCATCTGAGCTGCTACCACATTATTTGCAATATTCCTCCATTTTAGGTGCCTTAGGTTGAAGTCCCCAGGAGCAAGATTTTGGGGGCAGGAGCTGGAAGGTTTTCAGACAGTGGTCAATTTTCAGAAGCTGTTCCTGGAATTGTTGGGACATTGCATCCGGAGGCTTGTACACAACCACGATGACCAGGTTTTGATTCTTGATCTTTACTGCTAAAACTTCAACTACAGTAGTCCGTCATTTAGCACAAGATTATGTTACACGTTATGGGTATTGCACGATTGAAGAATTGCGGCACATTATCTAACACAACGTAAAAATTATATTACACGGTTCGTGGGGAAAAATTTTGAGCGCACGGTCGCCCGCGGTGGGTTAAACCGAGTCAGTGGGGTCCTACTGAGGGTAGCTATGAGCCACATCCAAGTGTTTAATGCTGACAAGACAAGTGTTTTCTGGAAAAGAATGCCAACACGAACTTATATCAGTCAGCAAGAGAAAAAGTGCATCAGGCTTCAAGACAGCAAGGATCCTTCACCTTGCTCCTTTGCGGTAATGCATCAGGAAAAGAGATTTGTTTTTCCTTCCCGCAAACTGTAAGTTTATTCAGATACACGGGGCTAGGAGCTGAGTCTCAACCCCTGCAACCACAATTGAAGTGAGTACAGTTACATTGATTATCATACATAGCATATGTGCTTAGAGAACCTAGGATAACCCAAATAAGTCAGACAGAATCAGAAATAAGTCACTGACTTATTTGGGTTATCTAATTCTACACATATGCATGTAATCTGCCACCTAGTGATTGCAGGTCGAGACTCAGCTCTGTTGTATCTGAGATAAACCTTTGGTGCGTGAAGGAAACAAATTCTTATTCCGTCAAGAGGCCGCCTTGTTATTGTTCAGCGGAGGACACAGCCGCCCCTGACCCCACCATCCAACCATTCGTATTTACCCGCCACACGTCGTCAAAAAAATCCTGCTACAAGCCAGCTGTTTGTGAAGAATAAAGAGTGAATTGTGTTTTGATCTTTAAATTACTATATCTTGTATCTGCCAATAATCATGACACCCAGTAGGCATACCAGTGTTGCTCAAAGTGGCAAGAAAAGGTGTAAGCATTTAAGTCTTAGAATTAACAAAGAAAACAGTTATTAGACAAGACATAACCTGTGGCCGTAATGAAGTGTTACTTTGTACACATAAAAAGATGTATAAACATAAGTTTGTGGACTGACTGACTGACTGACTTACTTGACTGACAAAGGCGGAAGTGTAGGCCTAACGAGGTTCGTGTTTGAAATCGTTGCCAACGGCCTCGGGTCCTTACCACGCAAGTCCGTGTATTGATAATTTTAAACTGTTAGTATACTGACCAAAATCTAGTGATTACATTGATATAAAAAAATTTAAAAAACGAAAAGGGCACAATCCTGAGGAAATAGAAATTTTGTCAGCTGAAAATGATAAAAAAGTGTGAGTTGTGAGTTGCAGTGAACGATTTCCCCAACATAAGTCCGTATATTTCCAGTCATCAAAAAAAAACAGCAGTGTTGTGGTGTAGAAAAAAAAAAAATAAAACCCGTAGAGTGAACAAAGTGCTGGAAACCCAGGTTTTAAAAGCGGGTGAGGTTTACCAGGGTGCCAGAAGTAAACAGGGTGCCAGAGGTAAACCAGGGTGCCAGAAAAAGGGTCCGGGGGCCCCCGTACAGTGGGAGCTGCCAGAAGGACCTTTTTTATTCCAACACCAAGTTATACTTTTGTACCATCCCGATCATTATTACTTTTTTAATCATCTTAAAAAGGGCCTGTCTCGGTAACCAACCAACCCCTACAGGATTCATTAAATAAGTGACACTGATCTCGTAGACCCAAGAAATAAGGAACCATTGACTGATTCAAACTTTTATTGCCGGATTCAATAAGGGAGGGGGGGACCACAATTTCCCCAAAAAATCAAAACAAAGAGAAGATTGAAATTACAAGAAAAAAAAAGTGGAAAAAATGACAATCACCACTGAATATTAGTAATTAAAAGTAAAGCCCCAAAAACAATATAAACCGGAAAAACAAACAACCAAACTTCCTTGCTATTTCTGCAAGGGTAAAGCCACCCCCTTTGTGGTTTCAAGATCTACTACTGTAATGAAGCAAATCAGCCCTCAAACATTAAAATGAAATTTTAAAAATTAGTTGTGAAAATTTCATGACTGTCCTCACTTATATTTCTTGTCTATATTCTTATCTATTTACCATGTGCAAAGTTCTGTAACTCAGGGAAAGAAATAAATGCTGTTAATTAACTCAAGAAATGTATTTGAACTGTGATTATCTTCGCATTCTGTTGCTCTGTTATTGTATGTTCCAATATGTTTTCTCTAGAATTTTTGTTAATCTGTAATATAGTGTATAACATTAATTTTTTTGTGTCTGATTATTTTTCTAGTATTAGTATTCATTGTAATAATTATTGTGAGTAGAAATAAGGTTTATAGAGGCAAGTTGACCTTCTTGTGTAGAAATTTGTAAAGAGTTTGTGTACATGAGAGGATTCTATTCAAACAAGGAGGGAACACGGGAAGAGTTCCCATGACCACTCTCACACCTTTGTCAGCTTAAGAAGCCTTTTTCAACTTCTCATATTGATTATACTGCTGCTAACAAGTGAGTTCATATCTGTATTGAGAGAGATGTAGAGAAGATCAAATATTGTTACAATGCAGTCTTTTTGTGTTATACCTTTGGGAGGAAAAAAGCCCAGCCGGCATATCTTGTATCACTCTAAGAAAAGGCCTATTAACTGTGTATACCTTGTAACTTGCCTTATTATGATAGTAAATGATACCTGTATATTGTATGATTATAGTAAATTGTAAGAATAGTGATAATTTAAGGTGCAATGACTGTTACTTTTGACTCATGTGACCTACCCTAATACTTATTATTTCTAACCTATATCTTATTCCTAACCTATCTTTTATGCTAATACTCTTTTATTAAATATCTACTACTTATGTTTAACTATGCTTATTTCCTGTAATTTATCCTGTCACATGTAACTGACTTAACCTAGCTTATAATGTTTTCTATTTTGTACCACTATTTTTTTTTGTCTTATTCATACTAGCTATGTTTCATGTTTATTCTGTGCATAAATATATGTTCATTCTTTTTGTGTATTATAATTGTGTTAAGTTATACTGTTTGTTTACTGTATTTCAGCTGTCTTATTTTATTAAAATCTTGAATTGTTTGATATGCCATTTTTATTGTTTTCATAATTTGTTAATTATTTCCTTCTTATATTTTTCAAGATCTTTTTTGTTTGTAGAAGTTCTTGCTTGTGTATTTTGTGACTAAACCTGAAAAATGTTTTTAGGTTTAGCAGCAACCAGGCACCCCCAAAGAGATGCCTCAAGAGTAGGAGCAGGCTTGGGGTTAGCAACCAGGCACCCCCAAAGATATGCCTCCAAAGTAGGAGAGATCCACCAGAGATACTGATGAGAGGAAGTGCTAGAGACCTTGAACACTATAGTCCTGGAGGATCAGACCAGACTTGTAATCTGGGATTTGAAGGTCTCAGGAGCATCCCAAAGCAGGAATGGATCAAGGACTATTTAAACCTCAGTATGGAAAGTAATGGAGTCTCTTGGGAACTATGTGGGAGGTGGTTTTAACACAGTAAGCCAGGCCTGCTATAAGATTAAGTATTGTTGATAGAATTTTTTTTTTGGTATAAACATTTCAGATACACTTGTAATGTGTTTATTAAATTGTAAGTGGTCTATATCTGGGTATGTTTTACTTCCCCTTTGAGCCATGTATACAAGGTCCATGTGTCAGAGACTAAATTAAATAACCTATTGATGTTATCATTTTTCTGTGGAGAGTCAAGCCCTGATAAGGTGCCTACTGCTCGTGTTTTCAGGCCATGCTACCCTAAGAGCCAGTACTTATCAGGACCCCTATCTTGTTTTAACTATCCTGTATTATTTCTCACTGGGTTTTCTCCTGCTCTAACCCAAACTCCTTGTTTTCCTCCCTTCTCCTATGACTATCGTTTCTTTTATCCCTTCCACTATTAAAAGAGCAGGTGGTGGCAGCATACTCCCAAGAGAATAGACCGCTACCGTCTATTCTCCCATATTCTAGTAATGTTCCCTTTTATTTGATCTCTATATTCTCATATTTTTTGTATCCACTCCAAGTCTCTACCTGAGGGAATAGACAATATGGCATCGTCTGGTGCTCTGTCGACCCCAGGTGGGGCTGGGGTGGTATTGCTGCATTTCAGATGTACCATGTTTTTCAGCAGTTGGATCTGATCCCAAGATATTTCTTTATCGAGGACTGAAGAATTTAACAGGAGCTTTTAAGCAGATATTTAAAAATAAATTACATTGCATACTTTCGGCAGATCAGATGTGTTCATGAGAAAGTCATGTTTAAGTGAACACTGGGTGTCCGCAGATACCAAACAAATCAATCAGAAACCCGTGTAGTATAGCAACCAAACACAGCAAACGTTCCTCTGCATGGATTACATGCATCTTTGTGGTAAAGCTGCCACGCCCATTGTGTACGACATTCAAGATCTACACCCAGAGATATTAAACAAGGAAGTGTTTTTGGGTATGTCCAAATGAGACCGAACTGTGGAATAAAATCACATCGATATTAAAAGATGACAACACCAAATCGGACTTCATAAAAAATATGACAGCTTTCATACAGTTGGGTAAAGCTAAAAACAGGGCCAGATGTGCTACCGCCCAGGTACAGATGTTGAAATGGATACCAGTAATATTTAAGAATGGAGAAATAAATGATGGTGACCTGAAGAGGGACAGTAGCTCTAGTGAAATAAATGATGGAAACAGGTGTAGACAAGGACACACACAAAACAGTGGTACAAACTAGCAATACCACGGTAGATAGTAAACAAGGGGATGCCCAGGGAAATACTGAAGATAAATTACCGGAAAAAGTTGAAGGCTCCATTGTTAGCACCAGTAACGAAGACAGACACGAGACAGGAACACACCCACCAATGGGGAACACAGTCACAAAAAACCAGGGCAAACGGAAACCAGGCCTATGTGAATATTATGCACTTGGTATCTGCAGGCATGGAAAATCTGGGAAATCAGATGGGACATGCAATTATGATCACCCCAGAAAATGCCGTTCCCATATGAAAACAGGCAAATGCAACCTCCCGTCCTGTAAGTTTTTCCACCCTGAAATGTGCCACACATCAATTCAGGAAAGACAGTGCTATAACTTATATTGCCAGGCATACCACCTAAAGGGTACGAGGCGACACAGAACATCCAGACCATGGCAAAATCTGGGTAGCCACAGCCACTCCGGAGAGAGGTTTTTTAGTGCCAGGAAGGAAAAAAAGCTGGCAGGAAATGACAGAAATTGTACACCAACTGCAATCATTTCTGGAGTGGAATCACAGTCAGTGGCCTCCACTCCATTACAACAGATATTAGAGCCAGGAAAAAAAGACCCCCCATACCACCAATCCAACTACATTCATCTTTGCTAATATACAGGGTCTAAAGCCAGCAACAAACAACAAGGTACCTTACATTCGTGGACTGCTTACAGAGTCAAATGCTATGTTTGCGGCTTTCACAGAGACCCACATAAGAGATCACTTGGACAATGAAATATGGATCCCGGGCTACAACCTATACAGGTGTGACAGAGTGAACAGGCAAAAAGGAGGGGTTGGCCTGTATATCACAGAGTCACTTATATGTTCAGAACTACTAAATGCCTCAAATGATGTAGTTGAAGTATTAGCAATAAAGGTCGAGAATCAAAACCTGGTCATCGTGGTTGTCTACAAGCCCCGGATGCAACGTCCCAAAATTCCAGGAACAGCTTCTGAAAATTGACCACTGTCTGGAAAATCTTCCAGCTCCTGCCCCCAACATCTTGCTACTGTGGGATTTCAACCTCAGGCACCTAAAATGGAGGAACATTGCAAACAATGTGGTAGCAGAGATAACACCAGGAGGCAGCTCAGATGAAAATTCACACATGCATGAACTTTTAAATCTCTGCACCAAGTTCACCTTAAACCAGCAAATAGTAGAGCCCACAAGATTAGAGAATACGCTGGACCTCATCTTCACTAACAATGATGATCTGATACGAAATGTCATCATATCAAAAACAATATACTCAGATCACAACATAATAGAGGTCCAGACATGCATGCAGGGAGCCCAGATCAACAAAATGTGATCAGCCATGAGGAGCTTTCTCCAAATTCAACTTCAATAACAAAAACATAAGGTGGGACCAAGTAAACCAATTCCTACATGATATAAACTGGGAAGATTGCCTAAGCATCACGGATCCCAACCTATGTCTAGAACAAATTAACTCTGTGGTACTTGAGGTTTGCTCAAGGCAAATTCCCTTAAGGAAAAGGAGGAGAAGATGCAAACTAGAAAGAGAGAGGCGCTCCTATACAGGCGAAGGCACAAGAATAACAGAGCGGCTACAGGAGGCCAATATCTCTGAAATACGTAGGGAGACACTAGTCAGAGAAATAGCAAACATCGAATTAAAACTAAAGGAATCTTATAGGAATCAAGAGACACGGGAAGAACTAAGAGCTATAAATGAAATTGAAAGAAACCCTAAGTATTTCTTTTCCTATGCAAAATCAAAGTCGAGAACAACAACCAGTATTGGGCCCCTACTTAAACCGGATGGGTCCTACACAGATGACAGCAAGGAAATGAGTGAGTTACTTAAATCCCAGTATGACTCAGTCTTTAGCGAGCCACTAACCAGACTGAAAATCGAAAACCTAAATGATTTTTATGAGAATGCCACAGAACTTGACAGACGCATGCCTTTCTGACATCATCACGATGCCAAACGACTTCGAAAAGGCAATAAATGACATGCCCATGCACTCCGCTCCAGGCCCAGACTCATGGAACTCCATGTTCATCAAGAACTGCAAGAAGCCCCTATCACATGCTTTTAACATCCTATGGAGAGGAGCATGGACACTGGGATCGTCCCGCAGCTACTAAAAACAACAGACATAGCCCCGCTCCACAAAGGGGCAGTAAAGCAATAGCAAAGAACTACAGACCAATTGCGCTAACGTCCCATATCATAAAAATCTTTGAAAGGGTTCTAAGAAGCAAGATCGCCACCCATCTTGATACCCATCAATTGCACAACCCAGGACAGCATGGGTTTAGAGCAGGCCGCTCCTGTCTGTCCCAACTACTGGACCACTACGACAAGGTCCTGGATGCTCTAGAAGATAAACAGAATGCAGATGTTATATACACAGATTTTGCAAAAGCCTTTGACAAGTGTGACCATGGTGTAATAGCACACAAAATGCGTGATAAAGGAATAACAGGAAAAGTTGGTAGATGGATCTATAATTTCCTAACACGTAGAACACAAAGAGTAGTAGTCAACAGAGTAAAGTCTGAGGCAGCTACTGTGAAAAGCTTGTTCCACAAGGCACAGTACTTGCTCCCATCCTATTCCTCATCCTCATATCAGACATTGACAGGGATATAAGCCACAGTGCTGTGTCTTCCTTTGCAGATGACACCTCGAATCTGTATGACAGTGTCCACCGTTGAAGACACTGCAAGACTCCAAGCAGACATAAACCAAATCTTTAAATGGGCTGCAGAAAACAATATGAAGTTCAATGATGAGAAATTTCAATTACTCAGATACGGAAAACGTGAAGAAATTAAAATCTCATCGGAGTACAAAACTAATTCCAACCACACAATAGAGTGAAAAACTAATGTCAAAGACCTGGGAGGATCATGTCAGAGGATCTCACCTTCAAGGACCATAACAATGTAGCAATTGCATCTGCTCGAAAATGACAGGATGGATAATGAGAACCTTCAAAACCAGGGATGCCAAGCCCATTTTGACATTTTACAGACGCTTGTTCTATCTAGGCTGGAATATTGCTGCACACTAACTGCCCCTTTTCAAGGGGGGTAAAAAAAGGGCTAAATTGAAAATGTGCAGAGAACCCACCGCAAAAGGATAAACCACCCCCCAACTACGGGGAAACGCTTGAAGTTCCTAAACCTGTACTCTCTAGAATGCAGGGGGGAGAGATACATTTTATATAAAATGGAAAATTCTCGGGGGCTTGGTCCCAAACTTGCACAAAAAAAATTCATCCTGTACGAAAGAAAAAGACTCGGGCAGGCGATGAACACCCCCCAATGAAGAGCGGGGGTGCCACACGCTGAGGGACAACACAATAAGTTGGGGGGCCCAAAGATTATTCAACTGCCCCCCCACCCATCAAGGGGATTACCAAAAACCCCCTGGCTGTCTTCAAGCAGGCACGGGACAGGTTTCCCTCAAGTGGTACCTGATCACCCGGGCTGTGGTTTCGTACGTTGGACGGGTGCGGCCAGCAGTAACAGCCTGGTTGATCAGGCTCTGGGCCCAAAAGGGGGGCCTGGTCACAGACCGGGGCCCCGGGGCGTTACCCTGAATTCTATCCCGGTAGACTCCCGGTAGTGGGTTTTTGGGTCCTATTTGGGGGTGAACTTAATGGAGTTAGTGTGGCTGGCAAGCCCCTGAAAAAAATAAAGGGGCTATTTAATTTTTACCTCAGCGTTATTGATCCCATAACCATGGCTGAACTTAATGGAGTTGTGTGGCTGGCAAGCCCCCTGAATAATAAAGGATCTATTTAATTTGTCTCTCAGTGGTTATTGATCCCCTTCCTTGGGTGGGAAAAATGGGGTTAGGGGGTGGCAAGCCCAGGGGGACTAATGTGAAACTGGGCCCCCCTTTGGGCAATAATTTACCCGGGAAAAAGGAGTACTAATAGGCAGCGACTATTATGCAGCCTTTGTGAAGGGTATGACGAAGAGGTGCCGGGGCACTCTTCTCCCAAAAAGGGTGCAGGCCATAATTTATGGCAGGCTTTCCCCCGCAGTAATGAATGACTGGGGGAAACCATAAAAGCAGTCACTGTGTGTCTTACGCAAGAATCACCCCAGTGTAAATATTCTTCTATAGAGAATGCTGTTTATCCCGTTCATAAATTGTGGGGAAATGGGCAGTATCGGGGTTAATGTAAATGAAGAAAGTCCAAGGGTGATTCCTTCACTCAGGAACAATACCTGAAGGATGTTAAATTTAGTCTGGGCAATACTGGGGAGACTCCCCTAAAGCTAAACCATCCGGAACTACCCACTAATTACCGGATGGCGTATGGTCAGTTAAAGGGGCCCCGCTCCACGAATTAGGGAAGACACCAGGGTTTTGACTGCTTATAATACAATAATTAATAAAAAGTTAAATAATCAGTTCATAGAGGAAAGGGCCCCCCAAAAAGCCAATATTTATGGCCACTACTTACCTCATCACGGAGTGAAGGGAAAGGGTTCCAAAAACCCCTTCTTTTAGGGTCGTGTTTAATTGTTAAAAAAAGGGGGGAAAAAAATGTCCCAGTTTGAAAAGATTGTTTGATGACAGGTCCGTCGCTGACGGAAAAAATTGGGTGATGTGTTATTGAATTTCAGGTTAATAG
>WNWK01020387.1:0-35923 GCA_009830355.1 Cherax destructor | reverse complement strand
TTTATTTTTTCAAAAGTTTAGCAACAGAAGTCCAGAGGTTATATTACAGCTTTATACATCATTAGTAAGGCCTCACCTAGATTACGCAGCTCAGTTTTGGTCTCCATATTACAGAATGGATATAAATTGTTAGAAAACATTCACGTAGAATGACTAAATTAATAATAGAATTGGGAAATCTTCCTACGAAGAAAGATTGAAGACCCTTAAATTACATTCACTTGTAAGACGTAGAATGAGGGAGACGGATCGAGGTATACAAGTGGAAAATGGATTAAAAGGATATAAAGGTCTTGAGGGATCTTCCAAGAGAGAACCCGAATAATGGTTTCAATTTAGATAAGTTTAGATTTAGAAAGGATATAGGAAAGTATTGGTTTGGAAATAGGGTAGTTGATGAGTGGAACAGTCTGCAGTAGGTTATTGAAGCAAGGCCCTTGGGTAGTTTTAAATTTAGGTTGGATAAATCATGAGTGAGGGGGGTTTGGGATTTGAGTGGAATTGCACATGAGTAAATAAATTATCAAAGCTTATTTTTGGGTAGCATTGAAAATTAAGGGAACAAATATTCTGTTAGTGGGATGGAATGTGAAGGACCTGCCTAGTATGGGCCAACAGGCCTGCTGCAGTGTTCCTCCTTTCTTATTTTCTTATGTTCTAGAACTTAGGGGAAATAAATGGATAAAATACAACAAGGGAAAAAATAAACACATAAGCAGTCACACAGTTTAAACTATCACACTACTTTTTAGACTGTCACATGCAGCTTTCCCACCTGACCCAGCATTCTCCACCTGACTATATCCTATATATAATGTTACTATTTTTCCCGGTAGATCTGTCTGTGATGAAAAGCCCACTGTGTGGCGAAAAGCTGTCAATAAAGGATCACATTATAATGTTAGTTATATTTCTTAGAACTTAGCTATACAGATTGCGAAAAGGACTTGGGGTTATGGTAAGAGCAACCTTAAACCAAGACAGCAGCCAAGCATACGTAACAAGGCTAACAGATTACTGGGATTATATCAAAAAGTGTAAGCAACAGAAGTTCAGAGATTACAGCTTTATACACATAGTAAGGCTCACCCCTTTATTACGCAGCCTGTCTGGTCTCATATTACAGAATGGACATTAATTCGTTAGAAAACATTCAGCTAGAATGACTAAATTAATACATAGCATTAGAAATCTTCCGTATGTAGAAAGATTGAAGACCCTAAAATTACATTCACTTGTAAGACGAAGAATGAGGGGAGACATGATCGAGGTATACAAGTGGAAAATGGGTATTAACCCTTTCGGGGTTATGGTCGTACAAGTACGTCTTACGCGCAGGGGTTATTGACGTACTAGTACGCATAAATTCTAGCGCCTTCAAATTAAGCGCGAAATGGCTGGTAGGCCTAGTGGTGAGAGAATGGGTCTGCGTGGTCAGTGTGCGCAGTAGGAAAAAAATCGGGGACCCAGTGGTGCATTGTGGGAACGCCATGTTAGTACACTCTGATCACCATGCCTGGCGGTAAGAAACTCCTCACTCCTCGGCGAATTGGAACACTTTTGTTCCCCAGTGACAGTTCTAACACTGATGGGAGTGTCAGTGGTGATGAGTTTCAAGGTTTTGATGAGGTTGTGACCGAAACTAATGACCATAATACCGGTAATATTGAGGAAAACCCAGACGACCCTCAGCCGTCCACCTCCGGTGTTGTGGCATCTTGTTCACGCTCAATTGTTCCAGGACGAAAGAGGAAACTGTTATTTACTCATATCCCAGACTCTGATGTGAGCAATGGTGATGATAGTGATAGTGAATATGAACTCCAAGCTCTTCAAAACAGTTCCAGTAGCGAGAGTGGAGCAGAATATTCTCCAGTGAAGCGTCAGTATACGAAGGTATATGCGCTCTGGTAGCGTGCCATATGCTGTTCCAAGGGGAAGGAGTACATCTCGGAGTACATCCCGTGGGCGTACAACAGGAAGTGATAGTGAAAATGAAGACGATAGTGTTGCAATTGGAATGAGAAATGTGCATGGAACTGGTACTGGTAGTGGTGGTGGTGGTGGTGCCAGGCGCGAGGCACCAGCAGTGGACCATGCTGGCACCGACGCCGCTGAGTCAGCTCAGCGGCCATCCTCACCCACCCACCAACCCCCACAACCACAACCTCCACTTCCACAACCCCACAACCACAACCCACAACCACAACCTCCACTTCCACAACCCCCACAACCCCCACAACCACCTGTAAATATCCAGTACCCACCAGCAGACCGCACCTGGGATTGGCAGGACGCTGACAATTTTATTCCCAATCCTCATCAGTTTGATGAAAGTCCAAGTGGAATACGCCCATCTTGTCCACTTGGGAACAATGCCAGTGAACTGGAATGTTTCGAGTTATTCTTTGACGATCCCTGATAGAAATTATTGTCAGGGAAAGCAACAGATACTACGAGTACACCATGGCAAACACAATACTTTCACCAACATCACGCCTCAACAGGTGGAAAGAGGCAACTGTGGCTGAGATGTACTTGTTCTTTGCCACAATAATGCTTATGCCGCATGTTTATAAGCATCGCGTCAAATCATACTGGTCGACAGACCGCCTGATTCAACACCAGGTTTCAGTGATATAATATCAGTGAATCGATTTGTGCTACTGCTGAGGATGCTCCACTTCTCAGACAAAACCAGGCCTGATAGAAACGACAGGTTATATAAGATTAGGAATGTGTTTTGTATCTGAAAGAGAAATTCAATATGCATTTTTATCCCTTCAGGAAGCTTGTTATTGACGAGTCACTGATTCTGTTCAAAGGTAGACTGTCGTTCAAGCAGTATATACCAAGCAAGAGGAAACGCTTTGGTATAAAGTTGTTTGTGCTTTGTGATTGCTACAGTGGTATTGTATTGGATATTATTGTGTACACTGGAAGTTATACATTGCAAGATACCAGGAAGTTACTGGGTATCTCTGGTGATGTGGTTAGAACAATGATGGAACCATATCTTGGCAAGGGGCATATATTATATACTGATAACTGTACACAAGCCCCTCCCTCAGTGATTTTTGCGAGTGAACATGACAGATGTGTGCGGTACAGTGCGTGTAAATCGTAAGCATATGCCAAGGTTCAATGCTGGCACTCGTAGAGGTGAGGTGCAAGCGTTTGCTGCCAATGACATCATGGCATTTCGGTGGCATGACAAACGAGATGTCACACTGTTGTCATCAATTCACCCTAACGAAATGACAGACACTGGCAGGGTGCATAGAGAGACCAATGAACCCATTCTAAAACCTGCAGCTGTGATGGATTACACGCTCAATATGCGCTTAGTGGACAAATGTGACATGCAAATTGGGTTTGCTGATTGTGTTCGCAAGAGTTACAAGTGGTACATAAAACTTTTTTTCACATTCTGGACATTACCATGCTCAATGCTTATAATATTTATAAGTTGAAGACCACAAACAAACCACCATATGGCGAATTTTGTTTGTCTGTCATCAGGCAAATAATATTCAAGTACCAAGGAGCAACACCTGCAATAGAAACCCGCCCAACACCAGGTTATCAACACCTACCTTCTCGTCTGAGGCCTGGTGAACACTTCCTAACAAAACTGCCTGCTACTGCTTGCAAGAAAAAGGCTCAGAGGAGGTGTTTTGTCTGTGCACATACAAAAAAACGCCCACAACAACGCAAAGACACTCGTTTTATGTGTGTGGAATGTAAAACACCACTGTGCATGGAACCATGTTTCAGAGACTTCACAGGCTGCAGAACTACTAGAAACATGTCCAGTGACTATATATATGTATATACATGATTGAACAATGAAAATAAACAATATTTGTTATTGTGAATAACTGTAAATAAGTTGTGTAAACAAAATAGTGATAAGAAAAGTTATGTAATGATTGTGAAATACTTAGCGAGTGAATATTTGAAAAACAGCACTTATATTGGTCTCACAGGCCATAAAAGATATTTGGAGAAAAAAAAAAAAAAAAAAAAAAAAAATAACTTCAAGAAAGAAAAAAGAAAATTACCGGCCAACCGGCAGTTACCGATGTTGCGGCACCAGTTCATTTTCGTAAACTTCAATCCTCCATATTTCGGTGAGTATTGATTGCAAAATGTAATTTTAGCCTATTAGATTTAGAAAAAAAAACTCTACCATTTCATAAGAAAAAAGAATTTTTTTTTTTTTTTGAAAATCGTGGACCCTGAGAACGAGTTTCAGAGAGACCCCTTGGACCCCCAAAGGGTTATCAAAGGGGATATAAATAAGGTCTTGAGGATATCTCTCCAAGAGAGAACCCGCAATAATGGATTCAAGTTAGATAAGTTTAGATTTAGAAAGGATATAGGAAAGTATTGGTTTGGAAATAGGGTAGTTGATGAGTGGAACAGTCTATGAATGTTACTGAATTTTCTTTACAGTGTTTGTCCAGCCAGCAATTGACTCCAATTGCCCTGGATAACCACTGTTCTCTTGTCGAGAACGAAGAAGCACTGCATTAGGCCTATCAGTTCATGCTATGTATGTTTTTGTCAAATTGAACCCCCTCACACTAAGTATATCAAGTAAACTTAAAAAGTAAGGAAGACAATGAACTTAGGTTCCTAGATAAATACACCATTGAGAGATGTTCGATTTAAGTGGGACTCGCACATGAGTTAATAGAGGTATCAAGTTTCTTGCGTGGGTAGCACTGAAAATGGATCGAGCAAATATTTTTGTTAGTGGGTTTGAGCAGTACATGCCTAGTATGGGCGAGTGGGGCTTCTGCAGTGTTCCTAAATTCATATGTTCTCATTAGAACATAATATATTAGAAGTGATCAAGATGCAATGACAGAAACGTTTTCTATTCATTTTGTCTCAGGGTTTGCTTACATGTCTTTCTAAACCAGATTGTCGGCATTTGTTACAAATGTTCATACCAAGAACATAACAGGAAACATTCTGTTCGCTTACTTGCAAATACTAGGCATGTCCTTTTAATCCTATACTCAATACCTAAAATAATTGTCCAAATCATTTTCATTGCAAACTTTTCTAATATATTATGTTCTTATAAGAACAAATGAAGGGGGGAACATTGCAGTAGCTCTGCTCGCCCATGCTGGGCATGTCCTGCTCAGTCCCACTAACTAAAATATTTGCCCATATCATTTTCGATGCTGCCCAAGGAATAAGCTTTGATAACCATATTAACTCGTGTGTGAATCCCACTCAAATTCAATGCCTAGTAGGCCTATTGAGGTTGGATAAATACATGAATGAGAGGGGCTGGATTTGAGTGGGACTTGCACATTAATAAATATAATAAGTTTGTATATCCTTTTCCTTTCAACACGTCAGCCGTTTCCCACCGAGGCAGGGTGGCCCAAAAGGAAAAACGAAAGTTTCTAAGTTTGTATATGTTTGCATATATCTCAGTGAGGACGTGTCTAGGGTTCTCTGTGGACTGAATCACTTTTGCTCTGTGAAGTGAACTTTACCAGCAGCTTAAGGAGGAATTGAGGGTAGCGAAGCTTGAGATACGGCGATTGACTGAGGAAAACAAGAGGATTCGTAGTAGTCCTCCTGTTGTGAGTCCTCAGGTCAAGAAGGGAACCTGGGCAGTGACCGGACAGCATGGGACGAAGTTGAAGATGAAGAAGATGAATGGAGAGGTAGTAATGACGAAGAAGAAAGAGACTGCTGTGGAAACTTCGAACTCCTTTTCTGTGCTACCAGACGAACGTGAGTCGACTACTGGGAACGTCACGACGAACGGCACCAAGGAAGGTAAAAACATTGTTGTTGTTGGGGATAGCCAATTTAGGTATATGGATAGGGCCTTCTGCTTGAAAGATAGGAGTAGGAGACAGAGGGTTTGCTTTCCTGGGGCTGGAATGGAAGACATTGTTAGCTGGCTTGACAACATCATGCATGGTAATGGGATAAATCCTATTATCTGCCTCAGTGCTGGAGGCAATGATGTAGCCAAGCGTAGAAGTGAGGATTTAGTTAGTAGGTATAAGGCAGCAATAGACATCATTAGGAAGAAGGGAGGGAGCCCTGTTATATGTGACATTTTGCCAAGAAGGGGTGTATTACAAAAAAATAACTATTTGTAATAAACGACTGTTTGGGATACTAAGTAAAATCTCATATTTCAGATATTTATTATATTATATTAATATAAAAACATATACTCTGAATAAAAACATATAATCTTATAATTTGTGTAAAAACATATTTATATAGACAAAATCACAGTACAAGATAAAAGTCACAAGTAAAATCGTATACTTAGTGCAGTGTCAAGTCGCTGCCGTCATCGTGTCACACAGGACACTACCACACCTTGTCATGATACGCCTTCTCCACCGTGTCCTCAGACACCCTTATCTCTGTCTTATGGCACCCCTCCCTGTACCATAAGACTCCATCGCTGTGTCACATGTCACCTTCTCTGTGCCACATGGCACGCCCCCTGCATCATGAACCCATCTCTAATAAAGCCTTTTCACCGCGTTATGACACACACCAAATACACGACTCTTAACTTGTGTCGTGCCACTGTCACAAACTCTCTGAATGCACCACTGAATACCTGACACTCCGGTTGACACTCCCTAGGTGTATCAGGGAGCTGGTGAACTCTCCAGTGTTGTGTATAGGAGAGTCTCGTTAGCACTCTCCAGCAGTGGTACATAGTCGCAGGTACGATGAAAGCCAGTAGGTAATTCTGGTGACCAGACTTGCCGCTCTCCTCATAACAGTGTCCTCATATCAAGCAGGAAGAGAACACCAACACTGTACTTGGCCTTGCAAACATCACAAGTACAAAGCTGCTTTCGAGTAACACGATCTAGAGAGGATAGAGCTTCCAGTTCTCTCAGCACTGTAGACCTGTCACCAACACCACACTGCGAAAGTCTGCAACTCTCAAGCAGGTCTGCCTGGCGAACTCCAGTAGTGCATCAGGGAGCTGGTGAACTCTCCAATGTTGTATATGGGAGAGTCTCATTAGCACTGTCAGTCCAGCCGGCCCGTCAGTCAAACATCACGTTTGATTACGTCACAGGCCGGCAGGTAAACTACCTAACAACCATTGTTAGGTAGGGGGCCGTAACAGGGTGTTGGAAATTAATGGCTGTCCAGAGCGATTGGTATAAATTGCTGGCTGGACAAACACTGTAAGGATAATGCAGTCCCATTCATTGACAACTGGGACCACTTCTATGGCCGAAATGGTATGGGTTTAGGAATGGTGAATAATGAGGGTCAAAATATTGATTCAGGCTTTGATATCATAAATCTTAACAATAACAGTAATCGAGTAACACAGGGTAATGATAGTAACAGAAATTGTGTAAAACAAAAGCTGAAAAAGGTTCACAAGAAGATACATAACAATGTATTTTATACTAACTGTCGAAGCGCCAGAAATAAAATTAACGAATTACGTTTGGTAGCATGTGCTGGGAACTTTGATGTCATTGCAATAACTGAAACATGGTATAATACCAAGAATCGGGATATGATTGCTGAGTGTCATATTCAGAGGTTTAAGTTGTTCCATGTAGATAGATATAATGGGAAAGGGGGTGGAGTTGCATTATATGTACGAGAAAATATAAATTGCTGCATAAAAATAGATGGATCATTAACAGAATCTGTTTGGGTAGAGTTTCTAGAAGGTCAAGAAAAACTGATTCTAGGTGTAATATACCGACCTCCAGGCTTGGATCATGATAGAGGGAGACTTCTTTGGGACGAAATTGTTAGGGCTTCTAGACACAATAACGTAGTGATAGTAGGGGATTTTAACTTTAGTCAAATTGACTGGACTTCTTTGACCGGTAATCTGGAGTCCAGTGACTTTATGGAAGTAGTTCAGGACTGTTTTCTGAAGCAGTGTGTGACGGAGCCTACCAGAGATAATAATTTGCTCGACCTAGACTTGTCAAATAAAGAAACCCTTGTAAATAATCTGGAGGTCACTGAAGAGCTTGGAGCTAGTGATCACAAATCCATTACTTTTAACCCTTTGACTGTTTCGGACGTATATATACGTCTTACGAGCCAATGTTTTGGACGTATTTATACGCCTAAATTCTAGCGGCCTCAAATCAAGCAGGAGAAAGCTGGTAGGCCCACATGTGAGAGAATGGGTCTGTGTGGTCAGTGTGCGCAGTATAAAAAAAATCCTGCAACAAACAGTACATAATGAGAAAAAAAAACTGACCGTTTTTTTTAATTAAAATGCCGTCTTTGAGGTGTATTTTCGTATAGTATTTATGGTTGTATTCTCTTTTTCATGGTCTCATTTGATAGAATGGGAAACATATTACAGGAGTAGAGATGATTTTGATTAGTTTCATGATGTAAACGATCTTGAAATTGAGCTCAAAGTAGCGGAAATGTTCGATTTTTGCCAATGTTCAAAAGTAAACAAATCACACCATGCGTCCAATACACATCAGTTGGTGAGTCTAATATTCTTTCACAAGTGCACAGATATTATTTATACAGTTTTTACAATAATGCAATAGTCTGCATAACAATAAATCTTATATTTTTTGTATGAATAAAAAATCAAAATAGAAAGCAAGAGTAATGTAAGAGGGGCCTAAAGACATGACTAATGAACAGATAACATCTTATTTTAGTGCTAGGGATGTCTGCATTGTTTATTCTGGACCCTATTTTGAAATTGACATCTTTTTTATTTTGCATGAAATTGGCAAAATTGCCATTTTCTGACCACTTTATTGGGTAGTTGAAATCGGTAAATTGGTGATTTCTTGTACTCAATTGATAGAACAAATGGAGTTCTAAAGAAATAGCTATGAGTTTGGTCGACTGTCCCAATGGAATTGGCCTAAAATAGTGCTCAAAGTCGGTGAAATCGCCGATGCGTATATATCACTGACATCGCTAACTTTGCGAGAGCGTAATTCCGTAAGTTTTCAATCAAATTTCATACTTTTGGTGTCATTACAATCGGGAAAAGATTCTCTATCATTTCCTAAGAAAAAATAATTTTTTTTTTTTTCCAAAATTTTCAGACATAGAATGACAGTTTCAGAATGGGGCCTCCGACAGTCAAAGGGTTAATATTACCTGGGAGTACGAGAATAGGGATAATACGGTAAAAGCTCCTGATTTTCGTTCTGCCGATTATATTGGACTTAGAGAACACCTGTCTAATCTCGACTGGGGTAATCTAGCTAACGATTACGATAGGATCTGCATTTATGATTTTTTTCTTAATAATGTACAACGTGCACAGAGTATGTTTATTCCACAGAGAGAATTTAGGTTGGTAGACAGCAACCACCCAGGGAGGTACTACCGTCCTGCCAGGTGACTGTGAAACAGAAACCTGAAACTGTTTTTATGATGGTAGGATTGCTGGTGTCTTTTTTCTATCTCATAAACACGCTGGATATCAGGTATATCTAGCTACTTCTACTTACACTTTAGGTCACACTACACAGGCATGCACATGCATATATATACATACACACATCTAGGTTTTTCTTCTTTTTCTTGATAGCTCTTGTTCTTTTTACTTTCTCTATTGTCCATGGGGAAGTGGAAAAGAATCTTTCCCCCGTAAGCCATGCATGTCGTATGAGGCGACTAAAATGCCGGGAGCAATGGGCTAGTAACCCCTTCTCCTGTACACATTTACTAAAAAAGAGAAGAAAAACTTTATAAAACTGGGTTGTTTGAATGTGCGTGGATGTAGTGCGGATGATGTTATGAATGAAAAGAAGTTGGATGTCCTGGCCCTAAGCAAAACAAAGCTAAAGGGGGTAGGCGAGTTTCAGTGGGGAGAAATAAATGGGATTAAGTCAGGAGTATCTGAGAGAGTTAGAGCTAAGGAAGGGGTAGCAATAATGTTGAAGGATCAGATATGGAAGGAGAAGAGGGAATATAAATGTGTAAATTCAAGGATTATGTGGATTAAAATAAGGGTCGGATGCGAAAAGTGGGTCATAATAAGCGTGTATGCACGTGGAAAAGAGAGGAGTGTAGAGGAGAGAGAGAGATTTTGGGAGATGTTAAGCGAATGTATAGGAACTTTTGAACCAAGTGAGAGTAATTGTGGTAGGGACCTAAATGCTAAAGTAGGAGAAACATGTAGAGAGGGTGTGGTAGGTAAGTTTGGGGTGCCAGGTGTAAATGATAATGGGAGCCCTTTGATTGAACTTTGTATAGAAAGGGGTTTAGTTGTTGGTAATACATATTTTAAGAAAAAGAGGATAAATAAGTATACAAGATATGATGTAGGGCGTAATGACAGTAGTTTGTTGGACTACGTATTGGTAGATAAAAGACTGTTGAGTAGACTTCAGGATGTACATGTCTATAGAGGGGCCACAGATATATTAGATCACTTTTTAGTTATAGCTACAGTGGGAGTAAAAGGTAGATGGGATACAAGGAAAATAGAAGCAGTAAGTAAGAGAGAGGTGAAGGTTTATAAACTAAAAGAGGAGGCAGTTAGGGTAAGATATAAACAACTATTGGAGGATAGATGGGTTAGTGAGAGTGTAGGCAATGGGGTCGAAGATGTATGGGGTAGATTTAAAAATGTAATGTTAGTGTTCAGCAGAAGTTTGTGGTTACAGGCGAGTGGGTGCGGGAGGGAAGAAGAGCAATTGGTGGAATGATGATGTAAAGAGAGTAGTAAGGGAGAAAAAGTTAGCATATGAAAGGTTTTTACAAAGTAGAAGTGATGCAAGGAGGGAAGAGTATATGGAGAGAAAAAGAGAGGTTAAGAGAGTGGTGAAGCAATGTAAAAAGAGAGCAAATGAGAGAGTGGGTGAGGTGTTATCAACAAATTTTGTTGAAAATAAGAAAAAGTTTTGGAGTGAGATTAATAAGTTGAGGAAGCCTAGGAAACAAATGGATTTGACAGTTAAAAATATTAGAGGAGAGTTATTAAATGGAGAGTTAGAGGTATCGGGAAGATGGAGGGAATATTTTGAGGAGTTGTTAAATGTTGATGAAGACAGGGAAGCTGTGATTTCGTGTATAGGGCAAGGAGGAATAACATCTTGTAGGAGTGTGGAAGAGCCAGTTGTGAGTGTGGGGGAAGTTCGTGAGGCAGTGGGTAGAATGAAAGGGGGTAAGGCAGCTGGGATTGATGGGATAAAGATAGAAATGTTAAAAGCAGGTGGGGATATAGTTTTGGAGTGGTTGGTGCTATTATTTAATAAATGTATGGAAGAGGGTAAGGTACCAAGGGATTGGCAGAGAGCATGCATTGTTCCTTTGTATAAAGGCAAAGGGGACAAAAGAGAGTGCAAAAATTATAGGGGAATAAGTCTGTTGAGTGTACCTGGTAAAGTGTATGGTAGTTATTATTGAAAGAATTAAGAGTAAGACAGAAAGCAGGATAGCAGATGAACAAGGGGGCTTTAGGAAAGGTAGGGGGTGTGTAGACCAAGTGTTTACAGTGAAACATATAGGTGAACAGTATTTGGATAAGGGTAAAGAGGTTTTTGTGGCCTTTATGGATTTGGAAAAGGCATATGATAGGGTGGATAGGGGGGCAATGTGGCAGATGTTGCAGGTGTATCGAATAAGAGGTAGGTTACTGAAAGCAGTGAAGAGTTTTTATGAGGATAGTGAGGCTCAGGTTAGAGTGTGTAGGAGGGAGGGGGACTATTTCCCTGTAAAAGTGGGCCTTAGACAATGATGTGTGATGTCACCGTGGTTGTTCAATATATTTATAGATGGGGTTGTAAGAGAAGTGAATGCGAGGGTCTTGGCAAGAGGTGTGGGGTTAAAAGATAAAGAATCAAATACAAAGTGGGAGTTGTCACAGTTGCTTTTTGCTGATGACACTGTGCTTTTGGGAGATTCTGAAGAGAAGTTGCAGAGGTTGGTGGATGAATTTGGTAGGGTGTGTAAAAGAAGAAAATTGAAAGTGAATATAGGAAAGAGTAAGGTGATGAGGATAACAAAAAGATTAGGTGACGAAAGATTTGACATCAGATTGGAGGGAGAGAGTATGGAGGAGGTGAATGTATTCAGATATTTGGGAATGGACATGTCAGCAGATGGGTCTATGAAGGATGAGGTGAATCATAGAACTGATGAGGGGAAAAGGGTGAGTGGAGCACTTCGGAGTCTGTGGAGACAAAGAACCTTGTCCATGGAAGTAAAGAGGGGAATGTATGAGAGTATAGTTATACCAACACTCTTATATGGGTGTGAAGCATGGGTGATGAATGTTGCAATGAGGAGAAGGCTGGAGGCAGTGGAGATGTCATGTCTGAGGTCAGTGTGTGGTGTGAATATAATGCAGAGAATTCGGAGTTTGGAAATTAGGAGGAGGTGCGGGATTACCAAAACTGTTATCCAGAGAGCTGAGGAGGGGTTGTTGAGGTGGTTCGGACATGTAGAGAGAATGGAACGAGACAGAATGACTTCGAGAGTGTATAAATCTGTAGTGGAGGGAAGGCGGGGTAGGGGTCGGCCTAGGAAAGGTTGGAGGGAGGGGGTAAAGGAGGTTTTGTGTGCGAGGGGTTGGACTTCCAGCATGCATGTGTGAGCGTATTTGATAGGAGTGAATGGAGACAAATGGTTTTTAATACTTGACGTGCTGTTGGAGTGTGAGTAAAGTAACATTTATGAAGGGATTCAGGGAAACCGGCAGGCCGGACTTGAGTCCTGGAGATGGGAAGTACAGTGTCTGCACTCTGAAGGAGGGGTGTTAATGTTGCAATTTTATAACTGTAGTGTAAAACACCCCTCTGGCAAGACAGTGATGAAGTGAATGATGATGAAAGTTTTTCTTTTTCAGGCCACTCTGCCTTTGTGGTAATCGGCCGATGTGTTAATAAATAAAAAAAAAATAATAACGATCCCAAATGGATTAACAGGAGGCTAAAACATCTATTAGGGGAGAAAAGAGGAATTTATAGGCGCATCAAAAGAGGAGATGTTAACCTTATTGACCAATATGTTCAGTTTAAAAGAGAAGTAAAAAAGGGGATTAGAAAGGCTAAACGTGACTATGAGATTAAGGTTGCTAATGAATCAAAGACTAATCCAAAAGGGTTCTTTTAAGTGTATAGGATGAAGGTGAGGGAAAAGGTAGGTCCTCTGAAAATTGGGAATGAACAGCTGACGGATAACGAACTGGAAATTTGTTCTCTATTTAATGACTATTTTTTGTCAGTCTTTACACAAGAAGACGTAAATGAGATTCCAGAAATTAACAATTATTCAGTTCCTGAAGAATTCAAATTAATTAATATTACTGTCACGAGGGACATGGTTATCAAACAGTTAGATAAACTGAAGCAAAATAAGTCCCCGGGACCCGACGAGTTGTTTTTCAGGGTACTTAAAGAATGCAAGATGGAACTTAGTCAGCCATTAACGAATGTGTTTAATACGTCCATCCTAACTGGTGTTGTGCCAGAAATGTGGAAGATAGCTAATGTAGTTCCTATATTCAAATCAGGGGATAAGTACATTCCATCAAATTACCGTCCAATAAGCCTCACGTCTATAGTAGGCAAATTATTAGAATCAATTATAGCTGATATTATTAGAAGTCACCTTGAAGAACATAATTTGATTAATGAATCTCAGCATGAGTTTACGAGAGGTCGTTCCTGCCTGACAAATTTACTGACGTTTTTCAATAAAACATTTGAGGCAGTAGACAGTGATAAAGAATATGATATAGTTTACTTGGATTTTAGTAAGGCCTTCGATAGAGTACCTCACAAGAGAGACTTAAGAAAGGTGGCAGCTCATGGTATAGGAGGTAAAGTTCTAGCATGGATAGAGACATGGCTTACCAATAGAAAGCAGAGAGTTTCCATTAATGGGGTCAAATCTGAATGGGGATTAGTCACTAGTGGCATTCCACAAGGATCAGTTTTAGGCCCATTGTTGTTCATAATTTACATAAATGACCTTGATGAAGGAATTGCAAGTGACATGAGTAAATAATAATAATATAATAATATTTTTATTTCATTGCAAGTTACAAGTATACATAGGTATTGGTATGTAGTTACAATTATAAAACTGTAATGCAAGGAGAGCCACTGGCATGCCATGGCATTAGGGGCAGCTTAGTCTAAAGACTTATTCACTATGTACATAATACTAGAGAAACTGATTGAGTTTATTCTAGTTATATACTATTGTATTTCAAATTACAATATGATAATACTATACTATTAAAAAGACAATACTACCTGGAGTCTACCTGGAGAGAATTCCAGGGGTCAACGCCCCCGCGGCCCGGTCTGTGACCAGGCCTCATGTTGGACTAGAGCCTGATCAACCAGGCTGTTACTGCTGGCCGCACGCAGTCCAACGTACGAACCACAGCCCGGCTGATCAGGTACCGACTTTAGGTGCCTGTCCAGTGCCTGCTTGAAGACAGCCAGGGGCTTGTTGGTAATCCCCCTGATGTATGCTGGGAGGCAGTTGAACAATCTTGGGCCCTCACACTTATTGTGTTGTCCCTCAACGTGCTAGTGGCACCCTGCTCTTCATTAGGGGATGTTACATCGCCTGCCGAGTCTTTTGCTTTCGTAGGAGTGATTTTGTGTGCAAGTTTGGTACTAAGCCCTCGAGAATTTTCCATGTGTATATAATAATGTATCTCTCCCGCCTGCGTTCTAGAGAGTACAGGTTTAGGAACTTCAAGCGTTCCCAGTAGTTGAGATGGTTTATCGCACTTATGCGTGCGGTGAAGGTTCTCTGCACATTTTCAAGGTCAGCAATTTCACCCGCCTTGAAAGGTGCAGTTAGTGTGCAGCAATATTCCAGCCTAGATAGAACAAGCGATCTGTAAAGTGTCAACATGGGCTTGGCATCCCTGGTTTTGAAGGTTCTCATTATCCATCCTGTTATTTTTCGAGCAGATGCAATTGCTACATTGTTATGGTCCTTGAAGGTGAGATCCTCTGACATGATCACTCCCAGGTCTTTGACATTAGTTTTTCGCTCTATTGTGTGGTTGGAATTAGTTTTGTACTCCGATGAGATTTTAATTTCTTCACGTTTTCCGTATCTGAGTAATTGAAATTTCTCATCATTGAACTTCATATTGTTTTCTGCAGCCCATTTAAAGATTTTTTTTATGTCTGCTTGGAGTCTTGCAGTGTCTTCAACGGTGGACACTGTCATACAGATTCCGGTGACATCTGCAAAGGAAGACACAGCACTGTGGCTTATATCCCTGTCAATGTCTGATATGAGGATGAGGAATAGGATGGGAGCAAGTACTGTGCCTTGTGGAACAGAGCTTTTCACAGTAGCTGCCTCAGACTTTACTATGTTGACTACTACTCTTTGTGTTCTACGTGTTAGGAAATTATAGATCCATCTACCAACTTTTCCTGTTATTCCTTTATCACGCATTTTGTGTGCTATTACACCATGGTCACACTTGTCAAAGGCTTTTGCAAAATCTGTGTATATAACATCTGCATTCTGTTTATCTTCTAGAGCATCCAGGACCTTGTCGTAGAGAAATTGGTTGAATTTATTCTAGTTGTATATTTTATTTCAAATTACAATATGTTGATGCTGTACTACATAGTATAATGACAATATTAGATAAATTTATTGAGTTTCTTCTAGTTATATATTTTATTTCAAATTACAATATCATGATACTATACTATTAAAATGACAATATGATGATATGAAATTGCAACAAGTGTTAAGGAGGATGACAATATAAAACTGAGATTATCTTAACCCTTTGTGGGTCCAAGGGGTCTCTCTGAAACTCGTTCTCAGGGTCCATGAATTTAAAAAAAAAAAAAATTCCTATGAAATGATAGAGAATCTTTTTCCGATCATAACGCCACAAAAATGATGAAATTTGATCGAAAACTAACGGAATTATGCTTTTGCGAAGTTAGCGGTATCCATGACATTTACGCATTGGCGATTTCGCCCACTTTGAGCCCTATTTTCGGCAAATTTCAATGTTTCAGTCTACTAAAATTATAGCTATTTCGCTAGAACTCCATTTCTAATATCGATTGAGTACAAGAAACCGCCTATTTACCAATTTCAACTACCCAAAATAGTGGTCAGAAAATGGCAATTTGGCCAATGTCATACAAATTTCAAACGATGCCAATTTCAAAATAGGGTCCATAATAAACAAGGCAGACATTCCTGGCACTAAAATAACATCTTCTCTGTTCATTAGTCACGTCTCCAGGCCCCTCTTACATTACTTTTGCTTTCCATTTTGAATTTTTATTCTCACAAAAAATAGAAGATTTACTGTTATGTATACAACTGCATCATTGTAAAAATGGTATAAATAATATCAGCACACTTGTGCAAGAATATTAGACTCTCCAGTTGATGTGTATTGGACGCATGGTGTGATTTGTTTACTCTTGAACATCGTCAAAAATCGAACATTTTTCCTATTTTGCACTCAGTTTCAAGGTACAGTGGTACCCCGACTTACGATGGTCCCAAAACTCACCCTTTTATGTAAGTTTATTTTTTTAAATGCTTTTGTAAGTGTAATTTTGGGGGTCTAAAAGGACTAGTCTATTTTACATCATTCCTTATGGGGATAAATTCGTTTGGTAATGGCACTTGAACAGCATTCTGGAATGAAAAAATATCCTAAGTCGGGGTACCACTGTACTTGTCATCGTGAAACCAGTCAAAATTATCTCTATTTCTGGATTTGTAAAAGGCGTATGATAGGGTGGATAGGGGGGCAATGTGGCAGATGTTGGAGGTGTATGGAATAGGAGGTAGGTTACTGAAAGCAGTGAAGAGTTTTTATGAGGATAGTGAGGCTCAAGTTAGAGTGTGTAGGAGGGAAGGGGACTATTTCCCAGTAAAAGTGGGCCTTAGACAAGGATGTGTGATGTCACCGTGGTTGTTCAATATATTTATAGATGGGGTTGTAAGAGAAGTGAATGCGAGGGTCTTGGCAAGAGGTGTGGGGTTAAAAGATAAAGAATTAAATACAAAGTGGGAGTTGTCACAGTTGCTTTTTGCTGATGACACTGTGCTTTTGGGAGATTCTGAAGAGAAGTTGCAGAGGTTGGTGGATGAATTTGGTAGGGTGTGTAAAAGAAGAAAATTCAAAGTGAATATAGGAAAGAGTAAGGTGATGAGGATAACAAAAAGATTAGTTGACGAAAGATTGGATATCAGATTGGAGGGAGAGAGTATGGAGGAGGTGAATGTATTCAGATATTTGGGATTGGACATGTCAGCAGATGGGTCTATGAAGGATGAGGTGAATCATAGAATTGATGAGGGAAAAAGGGTGAGTGGAGCACTCGAGTCTGTGGAGACAAAGAACTTTGTCCATGGAAGTAAAGAAGGGAATGTATGAGAGTATAGTTATACCAACACTCTTATATGGGTGTGAAGCATGGGTGATGAATGTTGCAAGAGGAGAAGGCTGGAGGCAGTGGAGATGTCATGTCTGAGGTCAATGTGTGGTGTGAATATAATGCAGAGAATTCGGAGTTTGGAAATTAGGAGGAGGTGCGGGATTACCAAAACTATTATCCAGAGAACTGAGGAGGGTTGTTGAGGTGGTTCGGACATGTAAAAGAATGGAACGAGACAGAATAACTTTGAGAGTGTATAAATCTGTAGTTGAGGGAAGGCGGGGTAGGGGTCGGCCTTGGAAAGGGTGGAGGGAGGGGGTAAAGGAAGTTTTGTGTGCGAGGGGCTTGGACTTCCAGCAAGCATGTGTGAGCGTATTTGATAGGAGTGAATGGAGACAAATGGTTTTTAATACTTGACGTGCTGTTGGAGTGTGAGCAAAGTAACATTTATGAAGGGATTCAGGGAAACCGGCAGGCCGGACTTGAGTCCTGGAGATGGGAAGTACAGTGTCTGCACTCTGAAGGAGGGGTGTTAATGTTGCAGTTTTATAACTGTAGTGTAAAGCACCCCTCTGGCAAGACAGTGATGGAGTGAATGATGATGAAAGTTTTTCTTTTTCGGGCCACCCTGCCTTGGTGGGAATCGGCCGATGTGTTAATAAAAAAAAAAAAAATTCTGTAATATATCATCTATTCTATAAAATGAGACTAAGAAAACGAGAATACAAGCATAAATACCATACGAAAATAGACTGCAAAGTCGCTGTTTTAAACCAAAAACATGGTCAGAGTTTTTTTTTCCTCATTATGCACTGTGTGGCGCAAGAATTTTTTTATACTGCGCACACTGACCACACAGACCCATTCTATCACATCTAGGCCTAACAGCCTGTTTCTGCTTGATTTGAGGGCGCTAGAATTTAGGCATACTAGTACGTCAATAACCCCAGGGCGTAAGACGTACTAGTACGACCAAAACCCCGAAAGGGTTAAGGAAAATAACATTGGGTTTGAAAGTTGTTACAGTATGAGTATTTAGTATAGGGTGAGTAGGTGATTTTTGAGAAGAGTCTTGAATTGATTTTCAGACAAGGTTAACTTAATATTTACTGGTAATGAATTCCAGATTCTGGGGCCCTTTATGTGCATAGAATTTTTACTTCCTTTCGTAGGTTTCTTGTTTATTTCACTTTTATTTTTTTACTTAACTTATGTGACCTGTGAGACCAAAGTAAGGTGCAATGCATATATATATATATATATATATATATATATATATATATATATATATATATATACACTCGTTGTATGCAACACAATAATCGCACAAACATTAGTATCATTATATTGTTTACAAAACTTGTTTACACCAACAACAATAATTTTTTTTTTTATTACTATTGTTCTATAATATATATTACCTGGAGTTTACCTGGAGAGAATTCCAGGGGTCAACGCCTCCGCGGCCCGGTCTGTGACCAGGCCTCATGTTGGACCAGAGCCTAATCAACCAGGCTGTTACTGCTGGCCGCACGCAGTCCAACGTACGAACCACAGCCTGGCTGGTCAGGTACCGACTTTAGGTGCCTGTCCACTGCCTGCTTGAAGACAGCCAGGGGTTTGTTGGTAATCCCCCTTATGTATGCTGGGAGGCAGTTGAACAATCTTGGGCCCCTGACACTTATTGTGTTGTCCCTCAACGTGTTAGTGGCACCCCTGCTTTTCATTGGGGGGATGTTACATTGCCTGCCGACTTTTGCTTTCGTAGGGAGTGATTTTCGTGTGCAAGTTTGGTACTAATCCCTCGAGAATTTTCCACGTGTATATAACAATGTATCTCTCCCGCCTGCGTTCTAGGGAGTACAGGTTTAGAAATTTCAAGCGCTCCCAGTAATTGAGGTGGTTTATCGCAGTTATGCGTGCCGTGAAGGTTCTCTGCACATTTTCAAGGTCAGCAATTTCACCTGCCTTGAAAGGTGCAGTTAGTGTGCAGCAATATTCCAGCCTAGATAGAACAAGCGATTTGTAAAGTGTCAACATGGGCTTTGCATCCCTGGTTTTGAAGGTTCTCATTATCCATCCTGTCATTTTTCTAGCAGATGTGATTGCTACGGTGTTATGGTCCTTGAAGGTGAGATCCTCTGACATGATCACTCCCAGGTCTTTGACATTAGTTTTTCGCTCTATTGTGTTGTTGGAATTAGTTTTGTACTCCGATGAGATTTTAATTTCCTCATGTTTTCCGTATCTGAGTAATTGAAATTTCTCATCATTGAACTTCATATTGTTTTCTGCAGCCCATTTAAAGATTTGGTTTATGTCTGCTTGGAGTCTTGCAGTGTCTTCAACGGTGGACACTGGCAAACAGATTCGGGTGTCATCTGCAAAGGAAGACACGGCGCTGTGGCTTATATCCCTGTCTATGTCCGATATGAGGATGAGGAACAGGATGGGAGCGAGTACTGTGCCTTGTGGAACAGAGCTTTTCACATTAGCTGCCTCAGACTTTACTCTGTTAACTACTACTCTTTGTGTTCTACTTGTTAGGAAATTATAGATCCATCTACCAACTTTTCCTGTTATTCCTTTATCACGCATTTTGTGTGCTATCACACCATGGTCACACTTATCAAAGGCTTTTGCAAAGTCTGTGTATATAACATCTGCATTCTGTTTGTCCTCTAGAGCATCCAGGACCTTGTCATAGTGGTCCAGTAGTTGGGACAGACAGGAGCGACCTGCTCTAAACCCATGCTGCCCTGGGTTGTGTAATTGATGGTTATCTAGATGAGTGGCGATCTTGCTTCTTAGAACCCTTTCAAAGATATTTATGATATGGGACGTTAGCGCTATTGGTCTGTAGTTCTTTGCCATTGCTTTACTGCCGCCTTTGTGGAGTGGGGCTATGTCTGTTGTTTTTAGTAACTGCGGGATGACCCCAGTGTCCATGCTCCCTCTCCATAGGATGTTAAAAGCACGTGATAGGGGCTTCTTGCAGTTCTTGATGAACACTGAGTTCCATGAGTCGGGGCCTGGAGCGGAGTGCATGGGCATGTCATTTATCGCCTTTTCAAAGTCATGTGGCGTCAGTGTAATGTCAGATAGGCTTGCGTCTACCAGGTTCTGTGGCACTCTCATAAAAAATTCATTTAGGTCTTCATCTTTTAGTCTGGTTTGCGGCTCACTAAAAACTGAGTCATACTGGGACTTTATTAACTCACTCATTTCCTTGCTGTCATCTGTGTAAGACCCATCTCGTTTTAGTAGGGGCCCAATACTGGATGTTGTTCTCGACTTTGTTTTGGCATAAGAAAAGAAATACTTTGGGTTTCTTTCAATTTCATTTATGGCTTTTGGTTCTTCCTGCGTTTCTTGATTCCTGTAAGATTACTTTAGTTTTAATTCGATGTTTGCTATTTCTCTGACCAGTGCCTCCCTACGTATTTCAGATATATTGGCCTCTTGTAGCCGCTCTGTTATTCTTTGCCTTCGCCTGTATAGGAGCGCCCTCTCTTCTAGTTTACATCGTCTCTTCCTTTTCCTTAAGGGAATTTGCCTTGAGCAAACCTCAAGTGCCACAGAGTTAATTTGTTCTAGACATAGGTTAGGATCCATGATGCTTAGGCTATCTTCCCAGTTTATATCATTTAGGATTTGGTTTACTTGGTCCCACCTTATGTTTTTGTTATTGAAGTTGAAATTGGAGAAGGCTCCCTCGTGACTGATCACATTTTATCGATCTGGGGCCCCCCTCATGCATGTCTGGACCTCTATTATGTTGTGATCTGAATATATCGTTTTTGATATGATGACATTTCGTATCAGATCATCATTGTTAGTGAAGATGAGGTCCAGTGTATTCTCCAATCTTGTAGGCTCTATTATTTGCTGGTTTAAGGTGAATTTGGTGCAGAGATTTAAAAACTCGTGTGTGTGCGAGTTTTCATCTGAGCTGCCTCCTGGTGTTATCTCTGCTACCACATTATTTGCAATATTCCTCCATTTTAGGTTGGGGGCAGGTGCTGGAAGGTTTTCCAGACATTGGTCAATTTTCAGAAGCTGTTCCTGGAATTGTTGGGACGTTGCATCCGGAGGCTTGTATACAACCACGATGACCAGGTTTTGATTCTCGATCTTTACTGCTATAACTTCAACTACATCATTTGAGGCATTTAGTAGTTCTGAGCATATAAGTGACTCTGTGATATACAGGCCAACCCCTTCCCCTTTTGCCTGTTCACTCTGTCACATCTGTATAGGTTGTAGCCAGGGATCCATATTTCATTGTCCAAGTGATCCTTTATGTGGGTCTCTGTGAAAGCCGCAAACATATATATAATGACTGGACACTTTCCATCAACTGCAATTAGCACTTCAAAGCTCCAAGATATGTACTCACCTATTTGTACTCACCTATTTGTGGTTGCAGGGGTCGATTCATAGCTCCTGGCCCTGCCTCTTCACTGATTGCTACTAGGTCCTCTCTCTCCCTGCTCCATGAGCTTTATCAAACCTCGTCTTAAAACTATGTATGGTTCCTGCCTCCACTACGTCACTTTCTAGGCTATTCCACTTCCTGAGAACTCTATGACTGAAGAAATACTTCCTAACATCCCTTTGACTCATAGGAGTCTTCAACTTCCAACTGTGACCCCTTGTTTCTGTGTCCCCTCTCTGGAACATCTTGTCTCTGTCCACCTTATCTATTCCTCGCAGTATTTTATATGTCGTTATCATGTCTCCCCTAACCCTCCTGTCCTCTAGTGTCGACAGTGTTGACATCTAAATTTGTTGAGTCAGGGTAAGGCAGCTGTCAAAATGACATATTATACGATTACTCACCACCCCCACACTGCCTGTCAACCTGTCAACACAAAAGGGGACCCATGTCTTCTTCCCCACAACCTCCTTCCTTTCCTTCATACCTACCTTCCTAGCTTCCTTTCTTCCTTCATTCCTTCCTTTCTTTCTGCCTTCCTTTCTTACATATTTCCTTCCTTCCTTCCTCTCATCTCTTCCTTCCTTTCTTCCTTCATTCCTTCCTTTATTTCTTCCTTCCTTTCTTACTTCTTTTGTTCCTTCCTCTCATCTCTTCCTTCCTTCCTTTCTCTCTTTCTTTCTTAATTCCTTCCTTCTTCCTTTCCTCCTTCCTTATTTCTTCCTTCCTTCCTTCTTTCCTCTCATCTCTTCCTTCCTTCCTTACTTTCTTTTTTTCTTCCTTCCTTCCTTCTGGTATCCTGGGCATTTCTTTCGGTCACAAACTCCTCAAAACCATGAAATTTATCTTCAGAGACACTTCCATCTGTGTTAGAGCTATCATTGAGGAAGAGAACAGTTCCAGATGCGCCAAGGAGTCAGATAATTCTTACCGCTAGGGATGCTGAACAAGGACTACTGAAATGGCATTCCCACACTGCACCACTGGCTGCCCGATTTTTTTTATACTGCGCACACTGACCACACAAAACCATTCTCTCACATGTAGGCCTACCAGCTTTCTCCTGCTTGATTTGTGGCCGCTAGAATTTATGCGTCTTAATACGTCCAAAACATTGGCTCGTAAGACGTATATATACGACCGAAACAGTCAAAGGGTTAACACTCCACTTTTGTTTACAATTCTTGGCATGAATTATTCATTACTTCTCACTTTGTTTATGATGGCATCTAAAGGTAGTTGTTAGAAACGATTAAAGTCAGTGAACAAGGTATGTTGATGTTAATATGGCTCTGGGCCACATTAAATATCGTAGGTAGGTGTAGCCCAGGTGGGCTACACCTACCGGCTACCTACACTGACTTCCTACAAATAAATACTACTCACCTCTCATCCTACATTAGGACTACACATATTTTAAGGTAAATAATGAGTGTACTGTATGTTTATTTTATCTCTTTGGGCTGCTTTAACCTTTTGACTGTTTCGGTCATATATATACAGTGGTACCTCGAGTTACGATGGTCCCCAAAATCGCCCTTTTATGTAAGTTTATTTTTTAAATGCTTTTGTAGGTATATTTCTGGGGGTGTAAAAGGACTAGTCTATTTTACATTATTCCTTATGGGGATAAATTCGTTTGGTAATGGCACTTGAACAGCATTCTCGAACGAAAAAATATCGTAACTCGAGGTACCACTGTACGTCTTACGAGCCAGTGTTTCAGATGTATATACAGTGGACCCTCGGTTAACAAATACCCCGGAAATTGTACAATTTTGTAAGTATAATATTTTAAGTGCATGTGGAAGTGTATTTTTGGGGGTCTGAAATAGACTAACCTACGTGACATTATTTCTTAAGGACGTAAATTCGTTTGGTAATGGCACTTGAGCAGGCTTCTGGGATGAAGTTTTTTCGTTAACCGAGGGTCCACTGTATAATCAAAAATTCTAGCGGCTTCAAATCAAGCGGGAGAAAGCTGGTAGGTCCACATATGAGAGAATGGGTCTGTGTGGTAAGTGTGCGCTGTATAAAAAAAATCCTGCAGCACGCAGTGCATAATGAGAAAAAAAAACCCGACCTTGTTTTTGGATTAAAACGCCGACTTTGAGGTGTATTTTCGTATAGTATTTACGGTTGTATTCTCTTTTTCGTGGTCTCATTTGATAGAATGGAAAACATGTTACAGAAATAGAGATGGTTTTGATTAGTTTCATGATGAAAATGACCTTGAAATTGAGCTCAAATTAGTGGAAATGTTCGATTTTTGCCAATGTTCAAGAGTAAACGAATCACGCCATGCGTCCAATACAAGTCAACAGGAGAGTCTAATATTCTTACACAAGTGCACTGATATTATTTATACCATTTTTACAATAATGCAGTAGTCCGAATAACAGTAAATCTTCTATTTTTTGTGTGAATAAAAAATCGAAATAGAAAGCAAGAGTAATATAAGAGGGGCCTAAAGACGTGATTAATGAACAGAGAAAAATTTATTTTAGTGCCAGGAATGTCTTCATTGTTTATTTTGGACCATATTTTGAAATTGACATCTTTTTTATTTTGCATGAAATTGGCCAAATTGCCAATTTCTGACCACTTTATTGGGAAGTTGAAATTGGTAAATTGGTGGTTTCTTGTACTCAATCGATAGAACAATGTAGTTGTAAAGAAATAGCTATGAGTTTGGTCGACTGTAACAATGGAATTGGCCGAAAATAGGGCTCAAAGTTGGCGAAATCGCCGATGCGTATATATCGCTGAGATCACTAACTTCGCGAGAGCGTAATTCCGTAAGTTTTCCATCAAATTTCATACTTTTGGTGTCATTACCATCGGGAAAAGATTCTCTATCATTTCATAAGATTTTTTTTTTTTTCGAAAATTTTGCGACACCAGGAGACACCTCAGGATTTGGGGTCATATATATACGTCTTACGAGCCACTGTTTCTGACGTATTAATACGCATAAATTCTAGCGGCCTCAAATCAAGCAGGAGAAAGCTGGTAGGCCCACATGTGAGAGAATGGGTCTGTGTGGTCAGTGTGCGCAGTATAAAAAACATTGGGCAGCCATTGGTGCATTGTGGGAATGCCATTTCAGTAGTCCTTGTTCAGCATGCCTAGCGGTAAGAATTATCTGACTCCTTGCCACATCTGTGACTCTTGTCTTTTTCTGTGATAGCTCTAACACAGATGGAAGTGTCTCTGAAGATAAATTTCATGGTTTTGAGGAGTTTGTGACCGAAAGCAATGCCCTGGATACCAGAAGGAAGGAAGGAAGAAAGAAAGAAAGTAAGGAAGGAAAGAAGAGATGAGAGGAAGGAAGGAAGGAAGGAAGGAAAGAAGAGATGAGAGGAAGGAAGGAAGGAAAGAAGAGATGGGAGTAAGGAAGGTAGGAAAGAAGAGATGGGAGGAAGGAAGGAAAGAAGAAGTAAGGAAGGAGGAAAGGAAGGAAGGAAAGAAGAAGTAAGGAAGGAGGAAAGGAAGGAAGGAATTAAGAAATGAAGAAAGAGAGAAAGGAAGGAAGGAACAAAAGAAGTAAGAAAGAAAGGAAGGAAGGAATGAAGGAAGAAAGGAAGCTAGGAAGGTAGGTAGGAAAGGAAGGAAGGTTGTGGGGAAGAAGACATGCTACCCCATTTGTGTTGACAGGTTGACAGGCAGTGAGGGTGGTGAGTAATGGTATAATATGTAATTTTGACAGCTGCCTTACCCTGACTCAGCAAATTTAGATGTCCCCCCCCCACACACACACACAGCTTTAAAGTGCTAATATGAGTTGATGGAAAGTGTCCAGTCATTATATATATGTATATATATTATAGAACAATAGTAATAAACAATTTTTTTATTGTTGGTTGGTGTAAACAAGTTTTGTAAACAATATGATTGTAATGTAAACCTATGTACACGAGCAAAGAAATAAAATTGTATTGTATTGTACTAATGTTTGTGCGATTATTGTGTTGCATACAACAAGTGTATATATATACATTGCACCTTACTTTGGTCTCACAGGCCACATAAGTTACGTAAAAAAATAAAATAGTGAAAAAAAACAAGAAACCTATGAAAGGAAGTAAACCAAAGCTTACCGGGTGAGCGGCATTCACCGTTGTTGCCATATGTGGCTCATTTTTTGCCAACTTTACACCTCTATATCTCCGTAAGTACTGATCGCCATTTTTTTGGGGGGGGATTTAACTCTTTCGGGGTCGGTGTCGTACTAGTACGTTTTACGAGCAGGGGTTGGTGAAGTACTAGTACGCCCAAATTCTAGCGGCCTCAATTTAAGCAGAAAACGTCTGGTAGGTATACATATGAAAGAATGGGTCTGTGTGGTCAGTGTGCGCAGTATAAAAAAATCCTGCAGTACACACTGCATAATGAGAGAAAAAAAACTCTGACCGTTTTGATGTATTCTCGCTTTCTTGGTCTCATTTGATAGATTGGAAGATATATTACAGAAATAGAGATTATTTTGATTGGTATGACAATGACAAGTACCTTGAAATTGAGCTCAAAGTAGCAAAAATGTTCGATTTTTGACGATGTTCAAGAGTAAACAAATCACACCATGCCTCCAATACACATCAACTGGCGAGTCTTATATTCATGCACAAGTGCTCTGATATTATTTATACCATTTTTACAATGATGCAGTTGTATACATAACAGTAAATCTTCTATTTTTTGTGAGAATAAAAATTCAAAATGAAAAGCAAAAGTAATGGAACAGGGGCCTGGAGACGAGACTAATGAACAGAGAACATGTTATTTAGTGCCAGGAATGTCTGCCTTGTTTACTCTGGACCTTATTTTGAAATTGGCATCGTTTGAAATTTGTGTGAAATTGGAAAATTGCCATTTTCTGAAAACTATTTTGGGTAGATGAAATTGGTAAATAGGCGGTTTCTTGTACTCAATCAATAGAAGAAATGGAGTTCTAGCGAAATAGCTATAATTTTAGGAGACTGAAACATTGGAATTTGTCGAAAATAGGGCTCAAAGTGGGCAAAATCGCCGATGCGTAAGTGTCATGGCTACCGCTAACTTCGCGAAAGCATAATTCCGTTAGTTTTCGATCAAATCTCATAATTTTGATGGCGTTATGATCGGAAAAAGATTCTCTATCATTTCATAAGAAAAAAATAATTTTTTTTTTTCCAAAAAATTTTCGACCCCAGGAACACTTTCCTGAGAAGGCCTGTCGACCCCCAAAGGGTTAAACAATCAGAAAAATAATCTTAACATTTTGATAAGAAAAAATAATTTTTTTTTTCGAATATTTTGTGACAACAGAAGACACCTCAGGATTTGGGGTTGCGACAGTCAAAGGGTTAAATATCATATTCCTGGAATATCTCAGAAGTAAGTCATTGACCTATTTCATATTGTATTACCGTTAATAATAAACAGATTGAAAGGAATTTCCTAGCAAACATAAAACTGAATGTTTTAATTTTGGGTGGTGACACTTTTGATGTGCCAGTAAGGAGTGATTCCTCGAGTAGCGACGAAATCGTTTACCGATGGGGTCTTAGGCCCCTATCTTTGTTATGTGAGGAGAGGCTGTATTAAGTTTGGGACGGGGAGCCAGGGCTACCTACACCCGACTTCCTACTAGTAAGTTCTACTCACCTCTCGCCCTACATTGAGACTACAAATATTTTAAGGTAAGAAATATATGTACTGTGTATGTATTTTACTTTTTATTGTGTTTTTTAATGCCTAGTTCTATTACTAACTTAATATAAGTTACTGTAAACTTGTTATCTGGCATTTATATGCATTTATAAGTGGAAAAAAAATGGTGTTCTGCTTTCCGGCGATGTCCACTTTCCGGCGATAGCCTGGAACATAACCTGCTGTATAAGTGGGGCCCTACTGTATACACACCCCTCTGGGTTTTCTTCTATTTTCTTACTAATTCTTGTTTATTTCCTCTTACAGCGGACCCTCGCTATTCGAACATAATCCGTTCCAGGAGTTTGTTCTTAACACGAAATGTTCGAAAGGCGATTTAATATTTCCCATAAGAAATAATGGAAATACAATTAATCCGTTCCTGCTGTCAGGAGGCATGACAAAATAGTACTTCACTATGAAGCTATTATCAACTCGACAACTTATTTATCTATCACAGTTCATCTACTATGACATAATAAACAATATAAATAACATAAAAACCTGATATACACTCTGGAATGAATAAAATATGTATGTCATTACGAATTTGGTGGCTGGGAAGGACGGTTTTGCTGTTGGGGTTTTATAGGGCCACTGACAGCATACGCCGTATCGAGCCCTGCCGTCCAACGCTCGGAGAAGGAACCTTGACCAAAGTGGAAGGATGTTAGACTAATAACTGCGTATTATATGTCCCTAATGCACCCTGAAGCCCACAAGAATGTGCAGGTACTGGCCAATATCTCCTGTCGATCTGGAGGATCAAACCTCTCCCCATTAAGAAGGAGAGGTACGGTTAAAGATTGCACTCCAAATGTGTGCAAGGCCACACGGAGAACAGTCTGTGCAGAGTGATAACATGGGCACCACAGTAGGAAGTGTTCCACCATCTCAGGCTGTGAGGGACACCACGGGCAGTACGGAGAGTCCGTCATTTGAAGGCAGTGTAGATGAGCCGCCAGTCGTGAGTGCCCAACCCGGAGGTGAGTCAGTGCAACATCCACTGAGCGATTGGGATGGCGAGCCCAAGGGCAGGGACCATTGAAAGATCGGACAGAACTCAATGCCGAAGTAGAGAGGGAGCGTACCAGTTCATTCTGCCATAAATGACGGATTTCCTTCCAAACGGTCCTTGTGAAATCACTACGGCCCAGCGCAAGAGAGGTAATGGTAGGAAATGCATGTGCGAGGGAGGCTGCTCGATCGGCCACTTCATTGCCCCGAATGCCAACATGGGCAGGTACCCACTGAAAAGAGATGCTCCAACCTGGACTTTGCAAAAAACGTAGGATAAGAGATTGTGTCTGTCGGACAAGGACGCGTAGGGACTGTGGACGGTCAGAACACAAAAGTGCTAGGGAAGATTGGGAATCAGAAAAGAGAACCAAAGGCTGAGGAGGGAGGTGAGCAAGGACAAAAACCAAGGCCTGGTGCAGGGAGTGAAAGGTAGGTCAAGGAACGTTGGGCCCTGGCCACAAAGGAAGGCTGAACCAAACGTGGGGGGACAGAGGCTGCCTCCCACACCCGTGGTGAGAGGCAGCACGGGTGAGTACAAGGCAGAGAGGCCAGATGATGGAGCCGTAAACAGTTCCTTGTCATTCTCATTGACGAGAGGGGGACTATCTCAGACTCTGCTTCCAAGGCTGCAATGGGGGTAGAGGGGAATGCCCCCAGCATACTGTGGATGGCCGAATTCTGGAGAATGTCCAGGCGGTGAAGAGAGGAGGAAGAAGCCGAGCCATACACCTCACTCGCATAGGTGAGTTTGCTGCGAACCATAGCTGTATAAAATTTAAAGAGGAGGCTGCGAACCATAGCTGTATAAAATTTAAAGAGGAGGTCGTGATCCGCCCCCACTTAGTGCCAGAGATCCGGCGCATTAGTGCAGTGCGGCATGCACATGAGAGGTGGAGCTCTGGTGGTATGGTGGCTAAAGCTCTCGCTTCACACGGCGAGGGCCTGGGTTCGATTCCCAGCCAGGGCAGAAACATTGGGCGTGTTTCTTTACACCTGTTGTCTATGTTCCCCATCAGTAAAATGGGTACCTGGGTGTTAGTCGACTGGTGTGAGTCGCATCCTAGGACACTGACCTAATCTACCCGAAATGCTCAGCATAACAAGGGACTTTCTATATAGTAGTATGTCACTGATGTCAGCTAGGCCTGTATACCATGTACATGTAAATAAAGATATTATTATTATTATTATTATTATTATTATATTATGTGTTTCCTCCATGTCAAGAGTGGTGCATCCAAAGTGACACCCAACCATCTATGAGAAGAGACCAACGGGATTGGTGTCTGACCCAATGAAACAGATGGAAGAGTAGAGAGGCATCGTCTAGTAAAACATAAGAGCCAGTACTTGGCGATACTAACCTCCAAACCCCAGGTGGCAGCCCATGAAGTTATGCACTGTAGGGCATGCTGAAGGTTTTCCTGTGCAGCCAGCAAAGTAGAGGCACTGTACATAAGGGCCACATCATCCGCATACACCAGGGTATGCATGCCCTGTATGGATGGGAGATCCGACATTAATACGGAAAAAAAGGAGTGGACTAAGAACGGATCCCTGGGGCACTCCCCGGTATATAGAACGGGGTGAGGACATCGTGCCACCTACTGCAACCCGGAAGGTTCGCCCTTGTAAAAAGTTGCACATCCAATGGAGGGGGGCTCCTGCCAGCCCCATGCGAGCTAGCTTAAAAAGTATCGCCGTGTGGGAGGCAGAATCAAATGCTCCACTCAGATCCAAAAAGACAGCCAGAAGGATCTCCCGGCTTTCAAATGAAGTATGCACTAACTGCACAAATTGAAGCAAAGAGTCAAGGGTGGATCAACCCTCACGGAAGCCACTCTGGTTTTCAGGTAAGAGGCCATGTTCCTCAGTCCACCATGAGAGACGGGTGGCCACCAGTCTTTCCAACACTTTACCCAAGCAGGGCAGTAAAGCAATGGGTCGGTAAGAGTCTGGTTGGGTATCATCTTTGCCTGGCTTCAGAATCGGAACCAAGAGAGAGTGCTTCCACGCATTGGGGAAAACTCCTTGAGACCAGCTGGAATTGAAAACCTCCAGCATGGCATCTGTACAAGAGGGGGGTAGATGCAGTAAGAATGAATAAGGTATGTTATCCTCCCCAGGAGAAGAATGGGAAGAAAGCTGGGAGAGTGCCTGCTGTAGTTCAAGAGAACTGAAGGGAGATGCCAGCACCTGGCAGTCAACCTCGGGTACTATAGGGGGCAGAGGACCCCATTTGATCACCTTAGAAGGTAGAGGGGGGGGGGAAGAGCAAACTTAGGCCCAAAGAAACTAGCAAACAATTCCGCTTTATCCTGAGGGAAGAGTGGCGTTGCACCATTCCCCAACTGGGAAAAGGAGCTTACAGATCATGATCCCAGCATAGAGTGGAAGAAACCCCATGCCCGGCTAGCAGAGGTGCGAAAAGAAAGAGAAGAACAGAAAGAAGCCCATGATTCACGTTTTGCATGGAGGAGTGTTCGCCGACATAAAGTGTCAGCCCTTCGGTAGGCCAACTGTAGAGCCCTTGAAGGTTGGCGCCGCCACTGTGCCCACGCCTTTTGACGTGCCTTCACTGCCTGGAGGCACTCATCATTCCACCACGGAACCCGGGGGTGAGAACAGGAGAAGCTCCCAGAAAGACAAAATAAATGGGAGCCTGCCTCTAACATGGCCTCTTGAAGGGATGCAATGGCATCGTCCAACAGAGAGTCTTGAGGCAGGCTATAATCAAAGAGTGTGTTACTGTAGCTCGTCCAACCGGCTTGAGTGGTTTTCCACCGTGGACGAATTGTTGTCACTGGCACTGCTGGGGCTCCATTGGTAGATACAGTGACAGGGAGATGATCACTCCCCATGAAGGGGCCTACAGAAACAACGGCTGTAGTAAAATACCCACACCCAAGAACGAGGTCCAGGGTAGAAGCTCGCCCTGTGTAAGGATCCACTCTAGTCTCCAATCCTGGTGGTGTGAGCAACGAAAGGGGAGATGCGAGGAGGGCTTGGAACAAGGCCCTACCTGTGGGATTCACCAATCCCAACGAAATGGATGGCTCCCAGAAATGGTGCCTAGCATTGAAATATCCTATGACAAGTGCAGAACCACTGAGTTGCCCAAAGTAATGGGTAAACTCACTGTGTTACTGACCTGCCCGGATTGTAAAGCAGGAGGAAGGTACACCACTGAGTGCCCAAGGCAACACGCACGGCTAGAGTTTCTAACACCCCATTCTCATAGGTTCGGAGGGAAAGGATCATACTCTGGAGCCGGCTACACACAAGAAGAGCTAGGCCACCACCACCCCTTTCAAGGCGATCCCGACGATAAACAGTAAAACCAGACAGCTGAACAGAATGACGAGGACATAACCATGTCTCAGAGAGGCCCACCATGAGCGGCTGTACCTCAGCCAGATACAGTGGACCCTCGGTTTTCGTTCACCTCCAAACTTGAACAATTATGTAAGTGTATTTTTGTAAGAGCTTTTGTAAGTGTATATTTGGGGGTCTGAAATGACTAATCTAATTTACATTTGTCCTTATGAGAACAAATTTGTTCGGTAATGGCACTCAAACAGCATTCTGGAAAGAATTTTCAACGAAAACCGAGAGTCCACTGTACTTCTGGAGATCTAGGAGCTTCCCCAATATGGAACGAACGTTCCAGAGAAGAAAAATAGAGTGAGAGTGAGTCACGTGTGCGAACTAAGAAGCCCGATGAGGCGAGGGAGAACCGAGAGACATGCAGTCACAAAAGAGGTGCCCTGTAGGAAGGAGTGAAGCACTTCCTCTACCAAATGGAGGACAGGATGGAGAAATGAAGCCCAGGCAGGCGAGAGTAAAACAGTGGAACCATCAATAGCGAATGGTCCTGAAACAGGGGTAGGCTGGGGCTGGGGTTGAGGAGAAATGGAGGGGTGGGACTTCTGTGAGGAGTGAGACTCCGGGTCAGGCAAGAGGTCCATTTGGACAAGAGGGGGTACCAAACTGCGAGTTGATCTTGAAGCTGCACACCTTGACGGGAGGATACGCGTTGTGAACGAGGAGGAGCATGAGCAATAACTTCCGCAGTGGAAGCCGGATCTGAAGACACCTTGAGATGATGTTCCCCCAGAGGTGGGAAATCCTCTGAAGGTAGAGAGTTCTGCAAGAGCTGCAAAACGGTTTGAAACAGGTACATTAGTCTTCACAGCTGCGGAGAACAGGTGGCCTGGCCGCACTGGTGGTGGGGAGATGCCCTTAGTGGGGGCACTGGAAACGAAGGAGGCAAGGGCTGACGGACTGTGATTGGCTTTACGGACTGCAGGCTAGAGTTACATTCATCGAGGGAAAGGTATTGGGCCCTGGCTGAGTTTGCCAAATCAAGAGCCTGGCGATATGCTGGGCAAGACCGGGACGTGACTTTATGGACCCCTTTACAAAAGTAGCATGAGGCTGGGCGGGTACAGGCAACACCGTCTTTGACCGTTGGGTGAAACCCACTACAATTTGCACACCTAACCTTACCACGGCAGGACAACTCCCTATGTCCAAAAAGGAAACATTTCCGACACCGAAGAAGAGGAAAAGTATAAGGAAGGACAGGAAACCTTAGATTGCCAAAAAGTACAAATTTTGGGAGAGCACCTGAGAAACATACACGAACCATACGAGACGGGGTAGGACGAGTCGAGAGGCTCCAAACCTCTCGCAAACCTAAGTCGTCCCCCCACTCAAAACCAACTCAGAATGGATCTCCTCATCTGAGAGGGATGAGGAAATCGGTCCAATTCTACCATAACAGCCAGCAGCAAGTATTGAGGAGCGGACCTCCCAGCAGACAACATTCCACTTACCTAGGACATGGATGGCATTAAGTGGTAAATTTCTGGCCAGAAAAGACTTACGATGTAGTCGGAGCCTTAGGGCAGTACCCCTACCGAGTTGCTGGACACCCCCGTCTATGCAGGCCTTGCCGAAAGGAGAGCCACTGATGGCATTAGTGACTTCCTGTGGATTGGTGAAGGGTGTACCACCAGCCTTGGGATGCACGAGAACCACCATCACATCTGGAGTAATGTGGGGTGGAGAAGGAGCACAGTCTAGACAAGAAGTTGGTTCGCATTTAGGGCTAGACAGGGGTCTGGCGCCATCATCAACCTCAAGGGCCCGTTTATAAATCCCAGCAGGGGACACAATAGTCATATCATGGTCCAGAGGCAAAGAAACAGTTGTCAACTGAGTATGGGCCAGAGGGGGGTCCCCCCCCATAGGGGCGAACGACATCCCAGTTGAACTCTCCAGAAATGGGTCAAACAACACCGCCTGATAGGAAGAAATTACTAAAAGCACACGCACACAAGAAAAATACAGTGAAGAGCCTAAACAGGACCGTCACCACCAACAAACAACTGAGGAGCCTTCAGAAAGCACGTCTCGATCAGCTGAGTGACAACCACCAACTCGGGGAGGACGGTGGTGGCGGGCATACTTGGTCCAGCTATGAAAACATCTTCCCATTCTTTCCTCCTTCAGACGTGTTAGTATAAGAGAAAACGGAGTTTGTAATGCTAAATGCATTAGATCACTTCCAGTCGGCTTCACGGAGTGAACAGAAATCATACGTGTCAGGCTGGTAACAGCAACAACAACTGGTTTGTTTACAAAACTCCTGAAACTTCATTTAATCTTGTTTACTCACCTCGCACTCTACATTAACACTGCCTCTCACCACTGCCTCAACCACTGCCTCTACTACTGCCTCTACTACTGCCTCTCACCACTGCCTTTCACCACTGCCTCTACCACTGCCTCTACCACTGCTTCTACCACCACTGCCTCTACCACCACTGCCTCTACCACCACTGCCTCTACCACCACTGCCTCTCACCACTGCCTCAACCACTGCCTCTACTACTGCCTCTCACCACTGCCTTTCACCACTGCCTCTACCACTGCCTCTACCACTGCTTCTACCACCACTGCCTCTACCACCACTGCCTCTACCACCACTGCTTCTCACCACTGCCTCAACCACCACTGCCTCAACCACCACTGCCTCAACCACCACTGCCTCAACCACCACTGCCTCTACCACCACTGCCTCTCACCACTGCCTCTCACCACTGCCTCTACCACCACTGCCTCTCACCACTGCTTCTACCACCACTGCCTCTACTACCACTGCCTCTCACCACTGCCTCTACCACTGCCTCAACCACCACTGCCTCTACAACCACTGCCTCTACCACCACTGCCTCTCACCACTGCCTCACACTTAATGAACAAACTCCAAGCAATTATAATTAAGTGTGAAATGTCTGGATGAGCGTGCAGGGTATTGTTCTCTCGAGTGTAAACAACGCGGGACTGGCTCTCCACGCCTGCGCGGTGAGGCACCCAAGCGCCTGGGCGGACAGGTCACGGACGCACTTGTTCGAATCGTGATATTTTGTTTGCATGGCGATATCAATTTTCTTGTTCTAATGACGATATGTTCTATTGACGATATGTTCCACTGTATCTCCATGGGGAAGTGGAACAGAATTCTTCCTCTGTAAGCCATGTGTGTCATAAGAGTTGACTAACATGCCAGGAGCAAGGGGCTAGTAAGCCCTTCTCCTGTTTATATTACTAAAGTTAAAAAGAGAAAGTCTTGTTTTTCTTTTTGGGCCACCCTGCCTCTGTGGGATGCAGCCGGTGTGTTGAAAGAAGAAAGAATATACATAGCATATAAACAGGCTGTTTATATGCTATGGAGGTGTGGTTGCCGGGCGGAGGGAAAACATTACGTAATACTAATAATAATCACTCTTGGGCACATTGAATGTCTTATTTTACTTTAATATAGACATTTTCATTAATCCATCTATGATATTTTCTTCAAAAATTATATAAGAAACACGTTACAAAACATATAAACATGCTGTTTTTATGCTATGGAGGTGTGGTTGCCAGGCGGAGGGAAAACATTACGTAATACTAATAATAATCACTCTTGGGCACATTAAATGTCTTATTTTACTTTAATATAGACATTTTCATTAATCCATCTATGATATTTTCTTCAAAATTATATAAGAAACACGGGTGTTGGTCGACTGGTGTGGGTCGCATCCTGGGACAAAACTAACCTAATTTGCCCGAAATGCTCTGCTTAAAAAGCGGCTTTCTATATCATAGTATGTCATTGATGTTAGCTAGGCCTGTATACCATGTACATACATGTACTTGTAGAAATAAAGATATTATGTTATATACTATGGAGGTGTGGTAAGCTGGGCGGAGGGAAAACATTATGTCACTCCCCTTAATACATAACGCTTTTGTTTACAATTCTCGGCATGAATTATTCATTACTTCTCCCTTTGTTTATGATGGCATCTAAAGGTAGTTGATA
>WNWK01020386.1:17500-35923 GCA_009830355.1 Cherax destructor | reverse complement strand
CAGCACTTTTCCCCCAATGCCATGAGCTGCCACTTTCTTTATTAGTCTCTGGTGCGGTACTCTATCAAAAGCCTTACTAAAGTCTAAATAAATAAAGCTTATTTCTTGGGTAGCATTGAAGATTGTGTTGAGCAAACATTCTGTTAGTGGGACGGATTGTGAAGGACCTGCCTAGTATGGGCCAACAGGCCTGCTGCAGTGTTCCTCCTTTCTTATGTTCTTATGTTCTTATGTTCATTGGCCAGGGAGGTATAACATCTTTTAGGAGTGAAGAAAAGCTAGATGTGAGTGTAGGGGAGGTGCGTGAGGCAGTGAGTAGAATGAAACGGGGTAAAGCAGCTGAAATTGATGTGATCATGACAGAAATGTTAAAAGCAGGTGAGGATATAGTTTTGGAGTGGCTGGTACTTTTGTTCAATAAATAAACGAAAGAGGGGAAGGTACCTAGGGAATGGCAGAGAGCATTCATAGTTCCTTTATCTGAAAGGAAGAGGAACATAAGAACATAAGAACATAAGAAAGGAGGAACACTTCAGCAGGCCTGTTGGCCCATACTAGGCAGGTCCTTCACAATCCATCCCACTAACAGAATAATTGCCCAACCTAATTTTCAATTCTACCCAAGAAATAAGCTTTGAAGATTCTATTAACTCAAGTGCGAGTCCCACTCAAATCCAACCCCTCTCACTCATGAATTTATCCAACCTAAATTTGAAACTACCCAAGGTCCTAGCTTCAATGACCCTACTAGGCAGACTGTTCCACTCATCAACTACCCTATTTCCAAACCAATATTTTCCTATATCCTTTCTAAATCTAAACTTATCCAATTTGAATCCATTATTGCGATTCAAATTATAGGGAATTAAGCTTACTGAGTATACCAGGTGACGTGTATGGTAGGGTTATTATTGAAAGAATTAGAGGTAAGACGGAGAGCAGGATCACAGATGAACAAGGAGGCTTAAGATGGGTAGATGTGTAGACCAAGTGTTTACATGGAAGCATATATTGTCGGGGTTGCAAGTGAATGGAATAAGTAGTAAGTTTATAAATGACGTAAAGAGTTTTTATGAGGATAAAGAGGCTCAGGTTAGAGTGTGTAGGGAAGAGAGAGATTACTTCCCAGTAAAAGTAGGTCTTAGACAGGGATACGTGATGTCACCATGGTTGTTTAACATATTTAAAGATGGGGTTGTAAAAGAAGTAAATGCTAGGGTGTTGGGGAGAGGAGTGGGATCAAAATATGCGGAATCAAATGCAAAATGGGAGTTCACACAGTTACTTTTTGCTGATGATACTGTGCTTTTGGGAGATTCTGAAGAGAAGTTGCAAAGGGTATTGGACAAGTTTGGAAGGGTGTGTAAAGGAAAGATGTTGAAAGTGAACATAGAAAAGAGTAAGGTGATGAAGGCATCAAACGAGTTAGGTAAGGAAAAATTGGATATCAGATTCGAGGGAGGTAATATGGAGGATGTAAATGTGTTCAGATAATAAGGAGTGGACATGTCAGCAAGGCTGGATTTATAAGGGGACAAAGGGGGCAACTGCCCCTGGCCCCCCTTGCAGAGGGGCTTCCAGGTGAAGGACTTACAGGTTGGGGACAGTCAGGTTAGGTACATGGATAGGGCTTTCTGTTTGATTGATAGGAGTAGGAGACAGAGGGTTTGCTTTCCTGGGGCTGGGATGGAGGATATTGTTAGCCGTCTGGACGACATCATGAGAGGTAATGGGAGCAATCCTATTATCTGTCTCAGTGCTGGAGGCAACGATGTTGGCAGACGTAGGAGTGAGGACCTGACTAGCAGGTTTAGGTCAGCAATAGACATAATTAGGAAGAAGGGTGGGAACCCTGTCATATGTGGTATTTTGCCAAGGAGAGGAGTTGGAAATGAATGGCTGTCCAGGGCAATTGGTGTCAATTGCTGGCTGGACAAATACTGTAAGGAAAATTCAGTAACATTCATTGATAACTGGGACCTCTTCTATGGCAGAAATGACATGTATGCCAGGGATGGGGTTCACTTATCCAGGTCTGGGGTGGGGGCACTGGCAACTGCAGTGGAGGGAGCTGTTAGGGCTTTAAACTAGAAATAGTTAGTGGTATGGGTTTTGGGGGGGAAACAGAGAAGTCCCAGTGTAGTAATATTATAAGTTGTAGGAGAACTAGTAATAGGCAGAATAAGGTGGATAGTGGAAAGCTAGTGACACTAGATGACAAGGACAGTAATAGGTATAGTGGAATAACAGAGATGAGCAGGAAGGGTAAAGAGAAAGGAGGGTCTCTAAATATATATTACACCAATAGTCGTAGTGCTAGGAATAAGATGGACGAGTTGAGATTACATAAGAACATAAGAAAGGAGGAACACTGCAGCAGGCCTGTTGGCCCATACTAGGCAGGTCCTTCACAATCCGTCCCACTAACAGAATATTTGCTCAACCCAATTTTCAATGCTACCCAAGAAATAAGCTTTGACAATTCTACCCACTCATGCACGAGTCCCACTCAAATCCAACCCCTCTCACTCATGAATTTATCCAACCTAAATTTGAAACTACCCAAGGTCCTAGCTTCAATAACCCTACTAGGCAGACTGTTCCACTCATCAACTACCCTATTTCCAAACCAATACTTTCCTATATCCTTTCTAAATCTAAACTTATCTAACTTGAATCCATTATTGCGGTTCTCTCTGAGAGATATCCTCAAGACCTTATTTATATCCCCTTTGTTAATACCCATTTTCCACTTGTATACCTCGATCATGTCTCCCTCATTCTACGTCTTACAAGTGAATGTAATTTTAGGGTCTTCAATCTTTCTTCGTAAGGAAGATTTCTAATGCTATGTATTAATTTAGTCATTCTATGCTGAATGTTTTCTAACGAATTTATGTCCATTCTGTAATATGGAGACCAGAACTGAGCTGCGTAATCTAGGTGAGGCCTTACTAATGATGTATAAAGCTGTAATATAACCTCTGGACTTCTGTTGCTAACACTTCTTGATATAAATCCCAGTAATCTATTTGCCTTATTACGTACGCTTAGGCATTGCTGTCTTGGTTTAAGGTTGCTGCTTACCATCACCCCAAGTCCTTCTCGCAATCTGTATGGCTAAGTTCTACGTTATTTAACTTATAAGTGCTTGGGTTATGGACACTCCCGAGCTTCAGAACCTTGCATTTATCTACATTGAACTGCATCTGCCACTTTTCTGACCACGAATTAAGTTTGTCTAAATCTTCCTGAAGTTCTATGACATCTATGTTTGAATCAATTATCCTACCTATCTTCGTGTCGTCGGCGAATTTGCTCATATCACTAGTAATTCCCTCATCAAGGTCATTGATATATATTATAAATAACAATGGGCCTAAGACTGATCCCTGTGGAACACCACTTGTTACAAGTCCCCATTCGGATTTAACCCCATATATGCACACTCTCTGCTTCCTATTGGTGAGCCATGACTCGATCCATGACAGCACTTTTCCCCCAATGCCATGAGCTGCCACTTTCTTTAACAGTCTCTGGTGCGGTACTCTATCAAAAGCCTTACTAAAGTCTAAATAAACAATATCGAATTCTTTATCGTGATCAACAGCCTCAAAAGCTTTACTGAAGAAGGTTAATAAATTAGATAGGCAGGAACGGCCCCTCGTGAATCCATGCTGGGTATCATTAATCAAATTATGGTTATCTAGATGGCTTCTAATAATATCAGCTATAATTGACTCTAGTAATTTGTCTACAATTGAGGTCAGGCTTATTGGGCGGTAGTTTGACGGTAGTGACTTGTCCCCTGCTTTAAAAATAGGAATTACATTAGCCATCTTCCACATTTACATTAGCCATCTTCCACATTTACATTAGCCATCTTCCACATTTACATTAGCCATCTTCCACATTAGTTGCAAGTACGGGTAATATTGATGTTTTTGCAATAACTGAGACATGGTTTAATATGAAAAATCGGGACTTGCCTGCCGAATGTCACATTCAGGGTTTTAAATTGTTCCAAGTAGACAGAAGTATCGGGAAAGGGGGTGGGGTGGCACTCTATGTCCGTGATCATTTAAATTGTTGCATAAAAACGGGTATAAAGTCTGAATTAACACATACAGAGTCTGTCTGGATAGAATTTTCAGAGGGTGTGAAAAATTGATTTTAGGCGTGATTTACCGTCCTCCAAACTTAGATAGGGAACAAGGGAGACTACTTTGGGAGGAAATTGTTAAGGCCACAAGACACGATAACGTAGTAATTCTAGGGGACTTTAACTTTAGTCAGATTGATTGGAATTTCATGACAGGGAATTTAGAATCTAACGACTTTTTAGAAGTAGTTCAGGATTGCTTTTGAAGCAGTTTGTAACAGAACCTACAAGGGGAAATAACCTACTTGACTTGGTTCTGGCAAGCAAGGAAACCCTTGTTAATAATTTAGAAATTACAGAGGAACTCGGCTCAAGCGACCACAAGTCAATTACCTTTAGCATTGAATGGATGTATGATAGTAGGGATAATTCAGTAATGGTCCCAGATTTTCGCTTAGCAGATTATAATGGACTTAGAGAACACTTATCAACTGTGGACTGGGGTGAAGAAGAGAGGTATCAATATGACAGTTTTCTTAACACTATACAGGCTGCCCAAAGAACATTTATCCCATATAAAGAAATTAGATCAAGTAGAAATGACCCAAAATGGATGAATAATAGGCTCAAATATCTTTTAGGGCAGAAGAAAGGAATTTATAGGCGCATAAAAGAGGTGAGGGTCATCTTATAAATCAGTATACTGACATTAAGAGGGACGTTAAAAGGGAATAAGAAAAGCTAAACGGGACTATGAAATTAAAGTTGCTAGGGATTCAAAACTAACCCAAAAGTTTTTCCAGGTTTATAGAACAAAAGTTAGGGATAAGATAGGTCCCCTTAAAAATAACTTTGGGCATCTTACTGACAAGGAGAATGATATGTGCTCTATTTTTAATAATTATTTTCTCTCGGTTTTCACACAGGAAGACATTAATAATATCCCAGTAATTAATTTTTACAGAGGCCCAGAAGAAGATAAATTATGTAATATCACAGTCACTGGCGAGGTGATTATGAAACAGCTGGACCGACTGAAACAAAATAAGTCGCCGGGTCCTGATGAGCTTTTTGCAAGGGTTCTTAAGGAATGCAAAATGGAACTCTGTGAACCAATATCTAACATTTTTAATTTATCTCTTCAAACAGGTGTAGTGTCTGATATGTGGAAGATGGCTAATGTAATTCCTATTTTTAAAGCAGGGGACAAGTCACTACCGTCAAACTACCGCCCAATAAGCCTGACCTCAATTGTAGGCAAATTACTAGAGTCAATTATAGCTGATATTATTGAAGCCATCTAGATAACCATAATTTGATTAATGATACCCAGCATGGATTCACGAGGGGCCGTTCCTGCCTATCTAATTTATTAACCTTCTTCAGTAAAGCTTTTGAGGCTGTTGATCACGATAAAGAATTCGATATTGTTTATTTAGACTTTAGTAAGGCTTTTGATAGAGTACCGCACCAGAGACTGTTAAAGAAAGTGGCAGCTCATGGCATTGGGGAAAAGTGCTGTCATGGATCGAGTCATGGCTCACCAATAGGAAGCAGAGAGTGTGCATAAATGGGGTTAAATCCGAATGGGGACTTGTAACAAGTGGTGTTCCACAGGGATCAGTCTTAGGCCCATTGTTATTTATAATATATATCAATGACCTTGATGAGGGAATTACTAGTGATATGAGCAAATTCGCCGACGACACGAAGATAGGTAGGATAATTGATTCAAACATAGATGTCATAGAACTTCAGGAAGATTTAGACAAACTTAATTCGTGGTCAGAAAAGTGGCAGATGCAGTTCAATGTAGATAAATGCAAGGTTCTGAAGCTCGGGAGTGTCCATAACCCAAGCACTTATAAGTTAAATAACGTAGAACTTAGCCATACAGATTGCGAGAAGGACTTGGGGGTGATGGTAAGCAGCAACCTTAAACCAAGACAGCAATGCCTAAGCGTACGTAATAAGGCAAATAGATTACTGGGATTTATATCAAGAAGTGTTAGCAACAGAAGTCCAGAGGTTATATTACAGCTTTATACATCATTAGTAAGGCCTCACCTAGATTACGCAGCTCAGTTCTGGTCTCCATATTACAGAATGGACATAAATTCGTTAGAAAACATTCAGCGTAGAATGACTAAATTAATACATAGCATTAGAAATCTTCCTTACGAAGAAAGATTGAAGACCCTAAAATTACATTCACTTGTAAGACGTAGAATGAGGAGACATGATCGAGGTATACAAGTGGAAAATGGGTATTAACAAAGGGGATATAAATAAGGTCTTGAGGATATCTCTCCAAGAGAGAACCCGCAATAATGGATTCAAGTTAGATAAGTTTAGATTTAGAAAGGATATAGGAAAGTATTGGTTTGGAAATAGGGTAGTTGATGAGTGGAACAGTCTGCCTAGTAGGGTTATTGAAGCTAGGACCTTGGGTAGTTTCAAATTTAGGTTGGATAAATTCATGAGTGAGAGGGGTTGGATTTGAGTGGGACTCGCGCATGAGTGGGTAGAATTGTCAAAGCTTGTTTCTTGGGTAGCATTGAAAATTGGGTTGAGCAAATGTTCTGTTGGTGGGACGGATTGTGAAGGACCTGCCTAGTATGGGCCAACAGGCCTGCTGCAGTGTTCCTCCTTTCTTATGTTCTTATGTTCTTAACAAAATGTAATTATAAAAATATAGTTTAATTAATAAAAGGAGTGGAACAGTCTGCCTAGTAGGGTTATTGAAGCTAGGACCTTGGGTAGTTTCAAATTTAGGTTGGATAAATTCATGAGTGAGAGGGGTTGGATTTGAGTGGGACTCGCGCATGAGTGGGTAGAATTGTCAAAGCTTATTTCTTGGGTAGCATTGAAAATTGGGTTGAGCAAATATTCTGTTAGTGGGACGGATTGTGCAGGACCTGCCTAGTATGGGCCAACAGGCCTGCTGCAGTGTTCCTCCTTTCTTATGTTCCTATGTTCTTAGAAAGAAAGGGTGCCCCCACCCAGGGTTCCCACCCACCCAGGGTGCCCCCCACCCAGGGTGTCCCCCCACCAAGGGTGCCCCCACCCAGGGAGCCCACACCCAGGGTGCACCCCACCCCCTCTCCCTTTGAATAACTTGACTTAACTATTTCTGGTTAGCATCAGTTTAGAAATAAATGACCAGACCATGAGGTCAGAGGTGACCAGGGTATGCACGTGCGTGTGGTATCTCAAGGATTAATTTCAGCCTCCTCCTGTTTGAATACCCGCCTCAACAAGCAATCTATATAGCAATGAATCCAAGAAACAAGAGGTTTTGAACAATTTACCTAACTGCAGCAGGCCAGGATTCGACCCCACGACACATTGTCACGCCTCAAGAGACCACACAATGTAAGTTTAGATTTAGAAAGGATATAGGAAAGTATTGGTTTGGAAATAGGGTAGTTGATGAGTGGAACAGTCTGCCTAGTAGGGTTATTGAAGCTAGGACCTTGGGTAGTTTCAAATTTAGGTTGGATAAATTCATGAGTGAGAGGGGTTGGATTTGAGTGGGACTCGCGCATGAGTGGGTAGAATTGTCAAAGCTTATTTCTTGGGTAGCATTGAAGATTGGGTTGAGCAAATATTCTGTTAGTGGGACGGATTGTGAAGGACCTGCCTAGTATGGGCCAACAGGCCTGCTGCAGTGTTCCTCCTTTCTTATGTTTCTTATGTTCTTATGTCTGCCTCACCATGAGGCGGACCAAAGCAGCATTGGTTCGAATCCTTGGCTAGCCGCAGTGTTATTGATCAATACCACTAGTTCGTGGTCACAATAATATAAAATACTGCTCGTTGAGGCTAGTACACCAAACGGGGAGGAGAATGACATTAGCTCAGAGGCACCCACACCACCGCATGTCCTCGGACCAAGGGTAACACACCTACCGTGGCTGGGTGCTTGGTTCTTGTAGGATTGCCTGGTCCTGTGGGTTAGAGCGTCATGGGTTTTCGCTCACCATGAGGCGAGCCAAAGCAGCATGGGTTTGAATCCTTGGCTAGTCGCAGTGTTGTTATTGATCAATACCACTTGTTTGTGGTCACAATAATATATATATATATATATATATATATATATGTCGTGCCGATTAGGTAAAACTTGCGATTTTGGCTTAAATAGCAACGCTCACCTTGCCATATAAGACAAGTGAAAATTTGTGTATGCAATAATTTCGCCAAAATCATTCTGAACATAACGAAAAAAATATATTTCATTGTGTTTGTTTATTATTAAATTAATGTTAACGTATCTAAAATATATTTAGTTAGGTTAGGCTAAATTAAATTGCGCTTGTTGTAATAAGGTTAGGTAGGTTTTCAAAGTTTCTCTTGGTACAAAATTATAAATTCTTACATTAACATAAATGAAAAAAATATATCTTTAAACGTATATGAGAAAATTTTAGAAAGGACTTAATTTTAGATGAGTTCTTGCTAATTGACCAGTTTTACCTAATCGGCACGACATATATATATATATATATATATATATATATATATATATATATATATATATATATATATATATGTCATTAACTACATTGTCATTAAATGTCAAAAAATCTGAATATATTTGTTTCTTCAGAAGACTCAGTATGCTACGGAAAATTCAGTTGTCAGGAGCTCAGAAAAGAAAGATTTCCAAAAAATCAAGTGAAAGAAATGCTGTGGTTTTGGCAAAGACTAAACGTCTTACAGAATTTTTCTGTTCTTCCGTAGTGGAAAACATAGAAGCTGCTAATGAAGAACCAGTACCACTACCAGATGATGTTTCTTCTGAGGTCCCACCCGCATTACCAAGTACATCTGCAGAAAATATAAAGAACATACCAAATCAAGAAAGTAAATGTGATGAATCACCACAATCACATTCTAGAGATACTTGTGTAGACATGGACAGTGAAGCGCCACCATGTGATTCACACTCAGCCATGTGGTTCCTGTCAGAGAAAAGCATGCGTTCTCTTGGTCAACTGCTATTATAATAATAATAATATCAATGACATACTACTATATAGAAAGCCCCTTGTTATGATGAGCATTTCCCGCAAATTAGGTCATTTTTGTCCCAGGATGCGACCCACACCAGTCGACTAACACCCAGGTACCCATTTTACACTGATGGGTGAACAGGGACAGCAGGTGTCTTATGGAAACACGTCCCTAATGTTTTCCAGTCGTACCGGAGAAGATTCGAACTCCAGACCTCAGTGTGTGTGCTGAGTGCGCTAGCGATCGAGCTACGGGACACCTATGAGTCATATCAGGGTAAGCTGGACAGGCATTATCGTCATTTCAAGAATTCCATGTTTTACTCTATTCACGACAATGGTGAGCAGCATTTGAGAAAGTGGCTCCTGTACAGCCCAGCAAAGGTGCTGTTTATTGCTGTTATTGTATTCTGATGTCCAGCGGATGTGACAGGTTTTCCAGCAAGGATGACATTAATGACTGGAAAAAAGCAGAGGAAAATATGAAAATTCATGAAAAATGCCAAGGTCACTGAAATTCTGTGCTAAAGTTTAATCTTGGATGTAAGGATTCCTCTCATGTTGATAGGCAGTTGGAGAAACAAGGGCATGAAAACAAGAAATACTGGTGTGAAGTATTGCGCCGTGTTGTGTCAGTGAGTCTTTTTAGCTGAGAGACCTGGCATTCAGGGGTAGTGAAGAGATCATAGGATCCAAGCATAATGGCAACTTTTTAGGAATCATGGAACTTATCGCACAATTTGATCCGTTTCTGATGGGACACCTTAAAGAATCTAGCAATCCTGGAAGTGGTAAGCAGTCATATTTATCACTAACAATCTACGAAGAAATTGTTGTGCTGATGGCGAAATATGTTAGGAATTATATTGTGACAGAACTTAAAACTGCAAAGTACTTCTCAGTTTCAGTTGCTTCAACACCAGACCTGACTCATGTTGACCAGCTAACACTGATTGTGCTGCTCACTCACTGAATCTTGTAGGACAGGCTGCTGCCTCTTGCTGTGTGGAAGCTCTTAGTTATTTTGGCTTTATAGAGCTTATACACCTTTTTGTCTACGTCAACAAGCTGATGGGCAAATATAATGAAGTCTTTGGAAGGAAAGAAAAGATCACTAACTGTGACGTCTCCTTCAGACACTCGTTGGTCAGCAAGAGCTGATGCTACTGAAGCCCTTGTACATGGATACAACTCTATTCAAAATGCCTCAGAGATATTGAAAGTGACTTGGAGCAAACACCCGAAGCAAGACATGAAGCTCGGGCATTGGGAGACAAAATTGATTGTCTTGAAACTGCTCTGATGGCTAAGATCTGGAACATAATCCTTATACGGTTCAACAGTACAAGCAAACTTTTCCAAGGTGTTGATGTTGACCTGAAAAAGGTGGTGGATTTAATTGATTCTCTGGAAAGGTTTCTGAAATCAATTCGAGATAGGTATGAAGAGCTGGAACTGGATGCTAGGAATATTTGTGGTAACACAGACTACAAATGAACTACAAGCAGGCAAAGAAAAAAAGAAACAAGCAATATGATGCAAACCCAACATCAGACTCAGAGGAAGTTGTTTTGTCTTTTTAGATCAGTGTGTTGCCTTACAACAAGGCAGGGTAGCAAGCAGTGCATGACAGGTTCAATGTAATAGTCAACTTATGCTGTATATCTGGTGCAGAGATAAGAAATGAGGCTAAGAAACTTACCAGTGTTTACCCTCAAGACTTCAGTAGTGTGTTTGTTGAGGAAATTGTCCAGTTTGCAGCCTTTGCCAAGTTCAGGTTATGTCTCACTCCATCTCAAGAGGCAGTTTTACTACATGATGAAGGTCTTGCTGATACCTTTCCAGGTGTTAATGTAGACCTTAGAATATATTTGAGCATGATGGTCACTAGTTGTTCGGAAGAAAGGTCGTTCAGCAAATTGGCACTGATAAAGAATTATCTGAGAACGACAATGACCCATGAAAGACTAAGTGCTCTGTGCCTATTGGGTGTTGAGATCAGTGTCCTCAAGAAGATACAGTTTGATGAGTTAGTTAAAGATTTGGCAGATGCTAAGTGTAGAAAGAAAGACTTTGTGTAGATATTGCAGTGTGATCATGTGATGCATAAATGTGATATATGGTTTGCTAATTCCACTTACTTATGTAATGTTTGATTTGTAAATTTGGTGATTTGATGCAGACTGGAAAGATTATGCAAGAAATTTACTTATCCCAGTCTAATGACTTCAAAAGTGAATATATGTATTAGGATAAATATGTATGTGAAGTGTAAATATGTATGTATTTATGTATTTATCTTATTTAGCGTGAATACAATAACATCTTATACAGCAGTATGTAAAAAAGAAAAACTTTGCAGTGATGTCCACAATTTAAAAAATAACAGAACCACAACTTCATACCTTATCTGAAAACCAGTAATTTCTGAAAACTAGTGATTTCATTGGATATTGTCCTATCTCCTTTGATATATTTTTATCACTGTTAATGAAATACCACTATTTTCTAATAATTTTCCTAGAACTTCTACGCCAAAGATATGAATAAACATAGGCTAGATATTATAATTATAATGGAGTTGCATGATCTTACTAAAGTGTGGTGGAGGTGTACGACCATAACAGTGTTAATATTTGAAGTATTGTTAAGATCCATCCTAAATTAACTGAACAGTAAACAACAGGTGAAGAAGCCTTTGTAGGCTGTTATAAGCTGCCCTCTCCTAATAGGCTGTTATAAGCTGCCCTCTCCTAATAGGCTGTTATAAGCTGCCCTCTCCTAATAGGCTGTTATAAGCTGCCCTCTCCTAATAGGCTGTTATAAGCTGCCCTCTCCGAATAGGCTGTTATAAGCTGCCCTCTCCTAATAGGCTGTTATAAGCTGCCCTCTCCTAATAGGCTGTTATAAGCTGCCCTCTCCTAATAGGCTGTTATAAGCTGCCCTCTCCTAATAGGCTGTTACAAGCTGCCCTCTCCTAATAGGCTGTTATAAGCTGCCCTCTCCTAATAGGCTATTATACGCTGCCGTCTCCTAATAGGCTGTTATAAGCTGCCCTCCCCTAATAGGCTGTTATAAGCTGCCCTTCCCTAATAGGCTGTTATAAGCTGCCCTCTCCTAATAGGCTGTTATAAGCTGCCCTCTCCTAATAGGCTGTTATAAGCTGCCCTCCCCTAATAGGCTGTTATAAGCTGCCCTCTCCTAACAGGCTGTTATAAGCTGGCCTCTCCTAATAGGCTGTTATAAGCTGGCCTCTCCTAATAGGCTGTTATAAGCTGCCCTCTCCTAATAGGCTGCTATAAGCTGCCCTCCCTAATAGGCTGTTATAAGCTGCTCTCTCTAATAGGCTGTTATAAGCTGCCCTCCCTAATAGGCTGTTATAAGCTGCCCTCTCCTAATAGGCTGTTATAAGCTGCCTCTCCTAATAGGCTGTTATAAGCTGCCCTCTCCTAATAGGCTGTTATAAGCTGCCCTCTCCTAATAGGCTGTTATAAGCTGCCCTCTCCTAATAGGCTGTTATAAGCTGCCCTCTCCTAATAGGCTGTTATAAGCTGGCCTCTCCTAATAGGCTGTTATAAGCTGCCCTCTCCTAATAGGCTGTTATAAGCTGGCCTCTCCTAATAGGCTGTTATAAGCTGGCCTCTTCTAATAAGCTGTTATAAGCTGCCCTCTCCTAATAGGCTGTTATAAGCTGCCCTCTCCTAATAGGCTCTTATAAGCTGACCTCTCCTAGTAGGCTGTTATAAGCTGCCCTCTCCTAATAGGCTGTTATAAGCTGCCCTCTCCTAATAGGCTGTTATAAGCTGGCCTCTCCTAGTAGGGATAATTTTTACAAAAAGAGGATTGAATCAATTTCTTTCTTGAAGTTAGACGGTTTTGATTTCTTCCTTTTATAATTTACACTATTTTAACTTAAATGTCTAGTTGGTCGATCGGTCGGTCGGCCCAGTAGCAAATTATTATATAAAAAGTATATATATAGATAGATACCGAAAGCGTGACACCAAAGATGTAAATAAATTCACATCGGTAATTATTATATAGTGTAGATGGACTATATTATAAACTGAAAATTATAGTCAAAGTTATTCTTAAAGTCGATAAAATTGAGAAAAATAATATCAGACGTCTTCTTCGAAACCTAACATATTTTTTTCGAAAACTGTTGTTTATCATTCATTTTAGCTCATTTCTTATTTGTAATTCAATTTAATTTCCATGTTGAGGGCCCCCAAACCTAAAGTGCCCCGGGGCCCCCAAGGTCTAAATCCGGCCCTGCATGTCAGTCTATGGGTATATGAAGGACGAGGTAATCCATAGAACTGATGAAGGGAAAAAGGTGGATGTTGCATTGAGGTATGTGTGGAGACAAAGAAGGTTATCCATGGAGGCAAAGAAGGTTATCCATGGAGGCATGGAGGCAAAGAAGGTTATCCATGGAGGCAAAGAAGGTTATCCATGGAGGAAAAGAAGGTTATCCATGGAGGCAAATAATGTTATCCATGGAGGCAAAGAAGGTTATCCATGGAGGCAAAGAAGGTTATCCATGGAGGCAAAGAAGGTTATCCATGGAGGCAAATAATGTTATCCATGGAGGCAAAGAAGGTTATCCATGGAGGCAAAGAAGGTTATCCATGGAGGCAAATAATGTTATCCATAGAGGCAAAGAAGGTTATCCATGAAGGCAAAGAAGGTTATCCATGGAGGCAAATAATGTTATCCATGGAGGCAAAGAAGGTTATCCATGGAGGCAAAGAAGGTTATCCATGGAGGCAAATAATGTTATCCATGGAGGCAAAGAAGGTTATCCATGGAGGCAAAGAAGAGAACGTATGAGAATATAGTGATGCCATCACTTTTATATGGGTGTGAAGCATGGGTTGTGAATGTTGCAGCGAGAATGAGGTTGGAGGCAGTGTTTGAGGGCAATGTGTGGCGTAAATATTACTCAGAGAATTTGTAGCCTGGAGGTTACGAGGAGGTGCAGACTTACTAAAAGTATTATCCAGAAGGCTGAGAAGGGGTTGTTGAGGTGGTTTGGTCATTTAGAGAGGATGAAGCAAAATAGGATGACTGTAGTGGACGGAAGGCAGGGTAGGGGGTCGTCCTAGGATAGGATGCAGGGAGGGGGTAAAGGAGATTTTGTGTGCACGGGGCTGGGACATACAGCAGGCATGTGTGAGCGTGTTAAATAGGACTGAGTGGAAACAAATGGTTTTTTAGACGTGACGAGCTGTTGGAGTGTGAGCAGGATACTATTTTGCGAAGGGAAAACTGCTTTGCTAGACTTGAGTCCTGGAGATGGGAAATACAGTACCAACACTTTGAAGGAGAGGTCTGGGATATTTGTTGTTTAGAGGGACATCTAAACTGTCGTATCTGCGAGGCGGGAGACGGCCATCGTGTTAAAAAATATATTATTTATGTATATAAAAATAAATATTCATATATACGAAGAAAAAGACACATGTGCAACACCTAGGTATCTTATTTGAAGACTTCTCACCAACCACTGGCTTTATCAGTTCTATACAGAGATAAGCAATACTGAAGGTGAGGTAATGAGTCCCTCAGTCAGGAAGCCAGAGTTCAGTATCTTAGTTTTGATGAATCTGAAGCATACAGTAAGCAGGAAGATGAAGCATACAGTAAGCAGGAAGATGAAGCATACAGTAAGCAGGAAGATGAAGCATACAGTAAGCAGGAAGATGAAGCATACAGTAAGCAGGAAGATGAAGCATACAGTAAGCAGGAAGATGAAGCATACAGTAAGCAGGAAGATGAAGCATACAGTAAGCAGGAAGATGAAGCATACAGTAAGCAGGAAGATGAAGCATACAGTAAGCAGGAAGATGAAGCATACAGTAAGCAGGAAGATGAAGCATACAGTAAGCAGGAAGATGAAGCATACAGTAAGCAGGAAGATGAAGCATACAGTAAGCAGGAAGATGAAGCATACAGTAAGCAGGAAGATGAAGCATACAGTAAGCAGGAAGATGAAGCATACAGTAAGCAGGAAGATGAAGCATACAGTAAGCAGGAAGATGAACTCTTACATGCTGAAACCAGATGAGGTGCAGCAGTTTTAGTTAGGTCATAGGTGGGTGAGACCCACTAATGGAAGTAGATCATGCCTATGAGCTGGGCCAGAGCTTTGCAAATAGGTTGGAGGAGGTATCCTCTGTACCAAGATTCCATGGTATTGCATAAATATGAATACCCAGTTGTTGCACATAAATCTATTTCTTCATCTTGCCGGTATTGTATGCCATTATTATAATATATAATTGCAGCATCCTCCCTGTTAATATTATGCTTATGAGCTTTAACAATCTTCCGAGTAGGGTGATAGAGGCTAGGACCTTGGGTGGCTTTAAAAAGAGATTGGACAAATATATGAGTGGGAGGGGCTGGGTTTGATTGGTGTCGTGAGTACGGGAGTAAATTCTTAGGTAGTGGTGGTTTTGATAAGGACTTGCCTTGTATGGGCCAGTAGGCCTTCTGCAGTGTTCCTCCATTCTTATGTTCTTATGCTAGAAAATATTGTAACTGCTTATATGTCCTGTATTTGACTGCTTGCAGCCTTTACTGCCCTAAACATCTTCAACCAAAGCACATACACACAAACACACATACATACACACGATGGCATGGTGGCTAGCGCTCTTGCTTCACGCACGGAGGGCCTGAGTTCAATTCCCGGCGGAGCCGAAACATTTCGAAGTGTTTCCTTACACACACACACACATATATACAACAGGCCTAGTGTCTAATCGACATGTGCCTAGGACAAAATGGTAGCTAACTAATACATACATACACACACACACACACACACACAGTCAAAGAAGACCACAGACAGAGTACGGGATAGGGGGACAAAGATGCAAACCACTCAAGGAAAAAGATTTTGGAATGAGAAGATTACCGAGCACATCTTCTGAGGTGCACATCAACCAAATAACTGCTGCAGCATATAGGCGCCTGGTCAACCTAAGAATAGCACTTCGACACCTTAGCATGGGCCTGACGTACACGTACACCGTGTACGTCAGGCCCATATTGGAGTATGCAGCACCAGTATGGAACTCACACCTGGTCAAGCACATCAAGAAATTAGAGAAAGTGCAAACGTTTGCAACAAGACTAGTCCCGGAGCTAAGGGGTATGTCCTACGAGAGAAGATTAAGGGAAATCGACATGACGACACTAGAGGACAGGAGAGATAGGGGGAACATGATAACGACGTACAATATACTGAGAGGAATTGACAAGGTGGATACTGATGGAATGTTTCACAGATGGGACACAGCAACAAGGGGTCACAACTGGAAGTTGAAGACTCAGATGAGTTATGGGGATGTTAGGAAGTTTTTCTTCAGCTATAGAGTTGTCAGGAAGTGGAACAGTCTAGAGAATGATGTAGTATAGGCAGGCCATACATAGCTTTAAGAAGAGATACGATAAAGCTCATGGAGCAGGGAGAGAATGGATCTAGTGACGACCAGTGAAGAGGCGGGGCCAGAAGCTGTGAATCGACCCCTGCAACCACAAATAGGTAAGAACAATCGGGTAAAAACACACACACACACACACATTTTTCTTACCCCCGCACACCGCTCCCTCACCCCCAAACACTCCTCCCTCACCCCACCCTCACTGCCACACACCCTTTCTTCACCCCCATTCACCCTCTTCTGTACCCTCACACACTTACTGCAAAAAGCCATAAGTGAATTTGAGATAAATCCAATGCAAAATCCAAATCCAGGGCAAAAACATTTAGCATCAGACCTAGAGCATGCATTGATGGCAAAGAAATAGTACGACACGGTGTTCAGTGAGCCATTAATAAGCTAAAGATTGACTGCCCAAATATGTTCTTCATTAACGAGACGCAAAATGCTAAAGGCATCCCCCCATAATCTCTGGCATACCTATAATTCAACTTGACCTAGAAGAAACCATTGATTGCATGCCTAGGCACTCAACCCCAGGCCCAGACTCATGGAATCCCCTTATTCATCAAGAATTTCAAGAGACCATTATCACTTGCCTTTAATATTCTATAGAGAAGGTTCCTGGACACTGGAGCTTTTCCTTTCATAATAAGACACTGATATAGCCCCACCCCACAAAGATGACAGTAAAGCAATTGCAAAAAAAAAAAATACTCTAAACCGATAGGGCTGATACATCACATCATTAAATTTTTTTAAACGATTTTAAGAAAATAAGATTGCCAATCACATAGAAATGAAACAACCGTACAACCGAAGTCAGTATGGGTTCAGAACAGTGGCTCCTGTCTCTCATAATTTCTGGATCATTACGACTGGGTGACCGTACATGACAAGTACGACCACTAGGTAGTTACACACAAAATCCATGCAAAAAGAATGTGTGGAAAGGTGGGCAGATGAATATTCAACTTCTTAACCAACAGCACCTACAAAGCATTAGTAAGCAGAGTGAAATCAAGGGCTGCTACAACGAAAAGTTGTGTTCTCCAAGACACAGTACTCGACCTACTTTTTCACATGCTGCTCATATCTGAAACAGAGAGATGATACCAGAGTTTATATATGAGTGGCATCCATAGAAGACACAGCGAGCCTCTAAGCTGATATAAACAAAGTTTTCCAGTGAGCCACTGACAAAAATATAATATTCGTTGAGGACAATTTTAAGTTACTAAGTTACCGAAGGATGAGGAAATATAAACAAGATCAGAGTAGAAGACTTACTCAAGTCTAATGTGAGAAATCTGGGAGTGATAATATCACAGCTTATGTTGAAGAGCACGACGATGTTATTATCGCACCTGGAAGAAAAACAATAGGTTAGATAAATAGAAAATTCAAAACAAGAGATGCTAAACCAATGATGATACTCTAGGCTGGAATATTGTTGTATACTCACGCTAATATTCAAAGTAGTCGCAATTGCAGAACTGGAAAATGTATGGAGAACCATCACAGGTAGAATAAACTCAAACATTTAAATTACTGGAAACACGTCTGTACTCCTAAGAACGCAGGCGAGAAAAGTACCTCATTATCAACACATGGAAGATTTTAAAGGGATTGGTCCCAATACTGAAAACATTACACATGAGAAGAGAGCTGATAGACAGCACGGGACACCGCCAGTGTAGAGCAGGGGAGCAATGAGCACACTGAGAGAGCGTATAAAGGGATTTTTCCAGTAAGAGTTCTCACCCCTACACACCCCTCCCTCACCCCCAAACACCCCTCAGTCACCCCCACACACCTTTCCCTCACTCTCACACACCCCTCAGTCACC
>WNWK01020386.1:0-15000 GCA_009830355.1 Cherax destructor | reverse complement strand
AAGCAGCAAGAAAAACCCACATGATCAAACCTAAGTTACTAATGATGAGTGTTTTCAAACCACGAAGAGAGACCGAGAGAACTGGAACCCAGATGGCGAACCAGAAACGTGGAGGGCTAAAGAGTGAGAGAGGAGGGGATGAACCAGGAAGCCTGAGTGCACCTGTAGTAGGCCAAGTAGAATATGTGAGGGCCCTCTGAGCTGGCGGTCATACACCTCTGAGTATCGAAAAATTCTTGTGGAGGTCCACCTTGAGGGAAGAATGTCAGGCGAAAAACGAAAAAAACAGATTTCAGAAACAGAAACTATGGAAGAATGAGAGAATTCCTGAATGAAGTGCAATGAGTAAGGGAAGTGAAAGGAAAGACAACTGATACTTAGTCAGAAAGTGTTGAGGATGGCTCCGTAACCAGAAGAAGAAGCAACAGTAAGAACAGGAAGAAGGGAAAAACAAGTGCAAGAACATGGACAACAGGCAAACAACAGGAGAAATCAGAGACGTGAGAGGGGCCAGAAATGAAAACGTACTGGCGAGAAGATAATGTGGACGGCAGTGTGAGGAAGACAGAGCAGCAGAAGCCCAGTCTATACCTAAACCATTTCTTTCATTCCAATCTTCAAAAGTAGACCATGGTTCTTTAATTTATTTTTTATCACATTTACTTATATATTACTCATCAATTACTGTCACTTTGCCTACACTACATTTGCGGTGACTCTCAACTTCTTTTTTTCCTTTTCCACTCTCTGTACTTATTATCCGGCCACAAATATCCTTTTTTTCCTCTATCATATTTTATTCTCTCTCTCTCTCTCTCTCTCTCTCTCTCTCTCTCTCTCTCTCTCTCTCTCTCTCTCTCTCTCTCTCTCTCTCTCTCTCCCTCTCTCTCTCTCTCTCTCTCTCTCTCTCTCTTCTCTCTCTCTCTTCTCTCTCTCTCTCTCTCTCTCTCTCTCTCTCTTCTCTCTCTCTCTCTCTCTCTCTCTCTCTTCTCTCTCTCTCTCTCTCTCTCTCTCTCTCTCTCTCTCTCTCTCTCTCTCTCTCTCTCTCTCTCTCTCTCTCTCTCTCTCTCTCTCTCTCTCTCTCTCTCTCTCCTCTCTCTCTCTTTGAACCTTTACTCATTTTTTGGGGACAATATTTAGCTTCATATCACTTTCATATTCATTTCGTTCTCCAGTTTTGCTATGAGTGTAACTGAGACGTCTGCTTCTCTCGCTTTCCTGTTACTCTCATTTGAATGTCCTGTCATTATTTGACTTTTCAGTGATGTCACACAGACAGGGCACACACATAGGCCTCACAGACAGGGCACAAAGACAAGGCACACAGATAGGGCACACACTTAGGCCTCACAGACAGGCACACAGACAGGGCACACAGACAGGGCACACACATAGGCCTCACAGACAGGCACACAGACAGGGCACACAGACAGAGCACACACATAGGCCTCACAGACAGGGCACACAGACAGGGCACACACATAGGCATCACAGACAGGCACACAGACAGGGCACACACATAGGCCTCACAGACAGGCACACAGACAAGGCACACACACAGGGCACACACATAGGCCTCACAGACAGGGCACACACACAGGGCACACACATAGGCCTCACAGACAGGGCACACAGACAGAGCACACACATAGGCCTCACAGATAGGCACACAGACAGGGCAAACAGACAAGGCACACAGACAGGGCACACACATAGGCCTCACAGACAGGGCACAAAGACAAGGCACACAGACAGGGCACACACATAGGCCTCACAGACCGGGCACACATATAGGGCACACACATAGGCCTCACAGACAGGCACACAGACAGGGCACACAGACAAGGCACACAGACAAGGCACACAGACAGGGCACACACATAGGCCTCACAGACAGGGCACAAAGACAAGGCACACAGATAGGGCACACACATAGGCCTCACAGACAGGCACACAGACAGAGCACACACATAGGCCTCACAGACAGGCACACAGACAGGGCACACACATAGGCCTCACAGACAGGCACACAGACAGGGCACACACATAAGCCTCACAGACAGGGCACACAGACAGGGCACACACATAGGCCTCACAGACAGGCACAGACAGAGCACACACATAGGCCTCACAGACAGGCACAGACAGGGCACACACATAGGCCTCACAGACAGGCACACAGACAAGGCACACACACAGGGCACACACATAGGCCTCACAGACATGGCACACAGACAAGGCACACAGACAGGGCACACAGACAAGACACACAGACAAGATACAGAGACAGGGCACACAGATAAGGCACACAGACAGAGCACACAGACAAGACACACAGACAAGACACACAGACAGGGCACACAGACAAGGCACACAGACAAGACACACAGACAAGACACACAGACAGGGCACACAGACAAGGCATACAGACAGGGCACACAGACAAGGCACACAGACAGGGCACACAGACAAGATACATAGACAAGACACACAGATAGGGCACACAGACAGGACACACATTCAGGGCAAACATACAGGGCACACAGACAGGGCACATATACAGGGCAAACATACAGGGCACACAGACAGGGCACACAAACAGGGCACACATATAGGGCGCACAGACAGGGCACACACACAGGCCAGGAACCAATGTATCTGAAATACGAAGGGAGGCACTGGTCAGAGAAATAGCAAATATCGAACTTAAGCTTAAGGAATCTTACAGGAGACAAGAATCTCAGGAAGAACTAAAAGCCACAAAGAAAACTGAAAAAAAATACTTCTCTTATGTCATATCTAAGGAAAAAACAACATCCAGTATTGGGCCCCTGCTTAGGCGAGATTGTACATACACTGATGACAGCAAACAAATGAATGAGATACTGAAGTCCCAATACGACTCAGTTTTCAGCGAGCTATTAACCAGATTAAGGGTCAACAATCTAAAAGAATTCTTTATGACCAAGTCCCAAAATTTGGTCATCTCAAAAATCTCTGATATTATCCTAACACCACAAGACTTTGAAAAGGCAGTAAATGACATGCCCATGCACTCTGCCCCAGGCCCGGACTCGTGGAACTTCCTGTTCATCAAGAACTGCAAGAAGCCCCTGTCACTCTCCTTCAGCATTCTGTGGAGAGGTCATCCCACACTCACTAAAAACAACAGACAGCCCCACTCTACAAAGGTGGCAGTAAAGCAATTGCAAAGAACTACAGACTGATAGCACTAACATCCCATATCATAAAAATCTTTGAAATGGGTTCTAAGAAGCTAGATCGCCAACCACCTAGATACCCAACAGTTACACAACCCAGGACAACAAGGGTTTAGAGCAGGTCGCACCTGCCTGTCCCACCTACGGGACCACTATGACAAGGTCTTGGATGCAGTATAGAATAAACAAAATGCAGATGTAGTATACAGAGACTTTGCGAAAGCCTTCGACAGGTGCGACTATGATGTAATAGCGCACAAAATGAGTGATAAAGGAATAACAGGAAAAGTTGGTAGATGGATCTATAACTTCCTAAGAAATAGAACACACAGAGTAATAGTAAACAGAGTAAAGTCTGAGGCAGCTACAGTGAAAAGCTCTGTTCCACAAGGCACAATACTCGCTCCCATTCTATTCCTTATCCTCATATCTGACATAGACAAAGATGTAAACCATAGCAACATGTCTTCCTTTGCGGATGACACCCGAATTGCTATGACAGTGTCCTCCATCGAAGACACCGCAAGACACTACTCAGATATGGAAAACTTGAGGAAATTAAAACTGTATCAGGGTATACAACAAATTCTAACCATACAATAGAGCGAGAAAGTAATGTGAAGGGCCTGGGAGTGATAATGTCAGTGGATCTCACCTTCAAAGGCCACAACAATGTATCTACTGCATCTACTAGAAAAATGATAGGATGGATAATGAGAACCTTCAAAATTAGGGACCCCAAGACCGTGATGATTCTCTTCAAATCGCTTGATCTCTCTAGGCTGGAATACTACTGTACACTAACTGCCCCCTTCAAGACAGGCGAAGTTGCTGACCTTGAGAGTATACAAAGAACTTTCACGGCACATAAGTACGATAAATCACCTAAATTACTGGGAACGGTTGAAGTTCCTTAATTTGTATTCCCTGGAATGCAGGCGAGAAAGATACATGATAATATACACTTGGAAAATCCTAGGGATTGGTACCAAACTTGCACACGAAAATCACTCCCTTGTTGTTCACAATTTACATAAACGACATAGACGAGGGAATAAATAGCGACATAAGCAAATTTGCTGATGACACCAAAATAGGCCGCCCAATTCATTCAAATGAGGACATTAGAACACTCCAGGAGGATTTGAATAGACTGATGCAGTGGTCGGAGAAGTGGCAGATGCAGTTTAATATAGACAAATGCAAAGTTCTAAATGTTGGACAGGACAATAACCATGCCACATATAAACTAAATAATGTAGATCTTAATATTACTGATTGCGAAAAGGATTTAGGAGTTCTGATTAGCAGTAATCTGAAACCAAGACAACAGTGCATAAGTGTTCGCAATAAAGCGAACAGAATCCTGGGCTTCACATCAAGAAGCATAATTAATAGAAGTCCTCAGGTTGTTCTTCAACTCTATATCTCCTTGGTTAGGCCTCATTTAGATTATGCTGCACTGTTCTGGTCACCGTATTACAGAATGGATATAAATGCTCTGGAAAACGTACAAAGGAGGATGACAAAGTTGATCCCATGTATCAGAAATTTTCCCTATGAGGATAGACTAAGGGCCTTGAATCTGCACTCTCTAGAAAGGCGTAGAATTAGGGGGGATATGATTGAGGTGTATAAATGGAAAACAGGAATTAATAAAGGGGATGTAAATATCGTGCTAAAAATATCTAGTATTGACAGGACTCAGCAATGGTTTTAAATTGCAAAAATTCAGATTCAGGAAGGATATAGGAAAGCACTGGTTTGGTAATAGAGTTGTGGATGAGTGGAACAAACTCCCGAGTACCGTCATAGGGGCTGGGACGTTGTGTAGTTTTATAAATAGGTTAGATAAATACATGAGTGGGTGTGGGTGGGTGTGAGTTGGACCTGACTAGCTTGTGCTACTAGGCCAGATGCCGTGCTCCTCCCTTAAGTGAATGTGACTGACCTGAACAGGTCAAGGCATTGGCTTAAGTCGGTGGGAGAATTGGACCTGCCTCGCATGGGCCAGTAGGCCTGCTGCACTGTTTCTTCTTTCTTTTGTTCTTATTTTCTTATGAAAGCAAAAGAATCGGCAGGAGATGCAACATTCCCCCAATGAAAAGCAGGGCCGCTACGAGTACACTGAGAGACAACACAATAAGTGTCAGGGGCCCAAGACTGTCCAACTGCCTCCCAGCATACATAAGGGGGATTACCAATAGACCCCTGGTTGTCTTCAAGAAGGCGCTGCACAGGCACCTAAAGTCAGTACTTGACCAGCCAGGCTGTGGATCGTACGTCAGTCTGCGTGCGGCCAGCAGTAACAGCGTGGTTGATCACACCCTGATCCACCACGAGGCCTGGTTTCAGACCTTTCAGCGGGGGCGTTCATCCCGGAAACCCTCTCCAGGTATATACAGACAAGACACACAGACAGGGCACACAGGCAAGGCACACAGACAGGGCACACAGACAAGACACACAGACAAGGCACACAGACAGGGCACACAGATTGACAGACACATAGACAAGGCACACAGACAGGGCACACAGACAAGGCACACAGACAGGGTACAAGGGAACACAGACAAGACACACAGACAAGGCACACATACAGGGCACACAGACAAGGCACACAGAAAGGGCACACAGACAGGGAACACATACAGGGCACACATACAGGGCACACAGACAGGGCACACATACAAGGCACACATACAGGGCACACAGACAGGGCACACAGACAGGGCACACACACAAGGCACACATACAGGGCACACAGACAGGGCACACAGACAAGACACACAGACAAGGCACACAGACAAGACAAACAGACAGGGCACACATACAAGGCACACAGACAGGGCACACAGACATAGCACACATACAAGGCACACAGACAGGGCAAACAGACAAGACACACAGACAGAGCACACAGACAAAGCACATAGACAGGACACACAGACAAGGCACACAGACAGGGCACACAGACAAGACACACAGACAGGGCACACAGACAATGCACACATACAGGGGGCACACAGACAGGGCACACAGACAAGACACACAGACAGGGCACACAGACAAGACACACAGACAGGGCACACAGACAATGCACACATACAGGGGGCACACAGACAGGGCACACAGACAAGACACAGACAAGACACACAGACAGGGCACACAGACAAGACACAGACAGGGCACACAGACAAGACTCAGAGACAGGGCACACAGACAAGGCACACAGGCAGGATACACAGACAATGCACACTGACAGGGTACACAGACAATGCACACATACAGGGGGCACACAGACAGGGCACACAGACAAGACACAGACAGGACACAGAGACAGGGCACACAGACAAGGCACACAGACAGGGCACACAGATAAGACACACAGACAGGGCACATATACAAGGCACACAGACAGGGCACACAGACAAGACACACAGACAAGACACACAGACAGGGCACACAGACAAGACACACAGACAGGGCACACAGACAAGACACACAGACAGGGCACACAGACAATGCACACATACAGGGGGCACACAGACAGGGCACACAGACAAGACACACAGACAGGGCACACAGACAAGACACACAGACAGGGCACACAGACAATGCACACATACAGGGGGCACACAGACAGGGCACACAGACAAGACACAGACAAGACACACAGACAGGGCACACAGACAAGACACAGACAGGGCACACAGACAAGACACACAGACAAGACACACAGACAGGGCACACAGATAAGACACACAGACAGGGCACACAGATAAGACACACAGACAGGGCACATAGACAGGGCACACAGACAAGACACACAGACAGGGCACACAGACAAGACACACAGACAAGACACATATACAGGGCACACAGACAAGACACACAGACAGGACACACAGACAGGGCACACAGAGCATACAGGGCACACTAACAGTATAGGAGGTGACGTAAGTGAGTCAGCTTACCTGTGCTTGTGTGTGTGTCTGTACTCACCTAATTGTGGTTGCAGGGGTCGATTCATAGCTCCTGTCCCCGCCTCTTCACTGATCGCTACTAGGTTACTCCGTCCCTGCTCTGTAAGCTTTGTCATACCTCTTCTTAAAGCTATGTATGGATCCTTCCTCCACCACCTCCCTTTCCAGACTATTCCACTTCCTGACAACACTATGAAATACTTCCTATCATCCCTGTGACTCATCTGAGTCTTCAACTTCCAACTGTGACCCCTTGTTGCTGTGTCCCATCTATGGAACAAACTCTCCTCGTCCACCTTGACGATTCCTCTCAGTATTTTATATGTTGTTATCATGTCCCCACTGTCCCTCCTGTCCTCCAGTGTCGTCAGGTCGATTTCCCCCTCTCTTCGTAGGACATACCCCTTAACTCCGGGACTAGTTTCGTTGCAAACTTTTGCACTTTCTCTAATTTCTTGACGTGCCTGGCCAGGTGTGGGTTCCAAACTGGTGCTGCATACTCTAAATATGAACCTGATGTACACGGTATACAAAGTCCTGAACGACTCCTTACTGAGATGTCGGAATCCTATTCTTAAGTTTGCTAATTTCCTGTATGCCACAGCAGTTATTTGGTTCATGTGCGCCTCAGGAGATGTGTTCGATGTTACGCTCACCCCAAGATCCTTTTCCTTGAGTGAGGTTTGTAGTCTTTGGTCCCCTAGACTGTATTCTGTCTGCGGTCTTCTTTGCACTTCCCCGATCTTCATGACTTTGCACTTGGTGGGGTTGAACTCCATGAGATATTTGCTGGACTAGGCCTGTAGCCTGTCCAGATCCCTTTGTAGTTCTGCCTGATCCTCCTCCGATTGAATTCTCCTCATTAACTTGACATCGTCTGCAAAAAGAGACACTTCTGTGTCCATTCCTTCCATCATGTCATTCACATATACCAGAAACAGCACCGGTCCTAGGATTGACCCCTGTGGAACCCCGCTCGTCACAGGCGCCCACTCCAACACCTCGTCGCGTATAATGACTCGCTGCTGCCTTCCTGACAGGTATTCACTGATCCATTGCAGTGCCTTCCCTGTTATACCTGCCTGGTCCTCCAGCTTTTTCACTAATCTCTTGTGTGGAACTGTGTCAAAAGCCTTCTTACATTCTAAGAAAATGCAATCTACCCACCCCTCTCTCTCTTGTCTTACTGTTGTCACCCTGTCATAGAACTCCAGTAGGTTTGTGACACATGATTTCCCATTCCTGAATCCGTGCTGATTGTCGTTGATAAGCTCATTCCTTTCTAAGTGCTCCACCACTCTTCTCCTGATAATCTTCTCTATGACTTTGCATACTATGCATGACTACATTTGCTGTCTTCCATACCTCAGGGAGCTGCCCTGTTTCGATAGATGTGTTGAAGATTGTTGTTAGTGGTACATAGAGTGCCTCTGCTCCCTTTCTCAGGACCCACAGAGAGATGTCATCCTCCCCCATCGCCTTTGAGGTATCTAGTTCGCTTAGCAGCCTCTTCACCTCTTCCTTGGTTTTATGTATTGTATCTAACACTTGGTGGTGTACCCCACCTTTCTGTGTTTCAGAGTCTTTTCTGTCTCCACTGTGAATACTTCTTCAAATCTCATGTTGAGCTGCTCCTCACATATTTCTCAATCATTTCTTGTGAATTCGCCACCTTCTTTCCTCAGCCTGATTACCTAGTCCTTGACTGTTGTTTTCCTCCTGATGTGACTGTACAACAGCTTTAGGTCTGACTTGGCTATCGCTGCTATGTCATTTTTGTATTGTCTCTGGGCCTCCCTCCTTACCTGTGCATATTCATTACTGGCTCTTCGACTACTCTCCTTATTCTCCTGGGTCCTTTGCCTCCTATACTTCTTCCATCCTCTAGCGCATTTAGTTTTGGCCTCACTACACCTATAGGTGAACCAAGGGCTCGTTCTGGCATTCTCATTATTTCTATTGCCCTTGGGTACTAACCTCTTCTCTGCTGCCTTGCATATTGTCACACATTACATCATCTCACTGACTGATTTCCCTGCCAATTCTCTGTCCCACTGAACCTCTTGCAGGAAGTTCCTCAAGCCTGTGTAGTCTCCTCTCTTGTAGTTTAGCTTCCTCCACTCTGCCCTTCCTGCTTCTCTCTCCACTAGTAACTCTACTATGTATTCGAAGATCAAAACCACATGATCACCAGCTCCAAGGGGCCTTTCATATGTGATGTCCTCAATATCTGCACTACTTAAGGTGAATACTAAGTCCAGTCCTGCTGTTTCATCTTCTCCTCTCTCTCTAGTAGTTTCCCTAACGTGCTGATGCATAAGGTTTTCCAGTACCACCTCCAACATCTTTGCTCTACACGTTTCTGGGCCCCCATGTGGCACCAGGTTTTTCCCAGTCGATTTCTTTGTGGCTGAAGTCACCCACAACCTGTAGCTTTGCTGTGACCATATGGGCCCTTCTGGCCATTTCAGCCAGTGTGTCAGCCATTGCTCTGTTACTCTCATCATATTCTTGTCTTGGGCTCCTTCTATTCTGTGGTAGGTTATACATCACTGGAATTATAATTGCAGTGATGTGGTAATTACCACCTTGGGACCTCCAGACTGAAGTCTTCCTATGATGTAGTCTCTGTTATGCAGGGTTCTGCATGACATGAAAATATACGTATACTATATATAGATAGTGGAGAAGTGTGCCATAATTTCAGGAAGTAGGACTTAAACATAATAATAATGTATAACCTTTGGATAAATGTCAACCATAATTATAGAAATATGTTATGCATTTTGTGGGTACTGTAAAGTAGTTTAAACTGAAATATAGTGGAAGTGTATTTTTGGGGGTCTGAAATAGACTAACCTACGTGACATTATTCCTTAAGGGAGTAAATTCGTTCGGTAATGGCACTTGAGCAGGCTTCTGGAATGAAGTTTTTACGTTACTCGGGGGTCCACTGTATAAGGAAATCCTGCCAGGGATTTATTTTCCAACGGTGGTTGGGTGAGAGGGTTGGCGTCGGTCGCTGGGACAGAGTCACATGGGGGGAGCATGGGTGAGAGAGCGGCTGGCCAGACGCCGCCTAGTTCAGATAAGTTTTGTAATGTTGTATTCCCTTTTGTGTAGCCAACTCAAGCAATATGCACTTTTATTGTTTACCAGTACACTCCACTGGGCTCTGATATGGTCGGGGCTTGGCAGGGTGAGTGTGGACTGAGGAAATAGGAGATGGTCTCGGGGGGAGAGTAGGGGCCAGACCCCATTGGTACATGTGTCTTTGTTTTGTGTGGATTCTCTAGCCACCAGCTCCTCATGTACTTGTATTGGAGCGTGTAGGCTAAGAGAAATATGAAGAGGTGTTTTTGGAGTGTGTATATATTGTTAATCTAAATAAATATATTTTTCTTAACTAGGAATTTTTGTGTGAACCTTCGGATACCCCAACCCATTGGAGTATTGGAAATAAATGGTATAAAATACCGACACAATGGAAAAATAATAAACACATAAGCAGTATAATGTGATCCTTTATTGACAACGTTTCGCCCACGCAGTGGACTTTATCGAGTCACAGACAGATCTACCTGGAAAAAGAGCAACATGGAGATATATATAGGGTACAGTCAGGTGGAGAATGCTGGGTCAGGTGGAGAAAGCTGCATGTGAGTCTTAAAAGTAGTGTGATAGTTAAAAACATTGTGTGACTTAAAGGACCTGCAGTGTTCCATTCTTGAGTTCTAGGTGGGATAGCGTTGAAGAAGTTTCTTGGCAATAGGTTCAGCTATGTTGTAGAAGCCGTTGTTCTGGTTGAAGTTGTTGGATATACAGATGAGTGATGATTCTAGGATTCTTCGGTATTGCGTGTTGTCTTCTCTGGCGATGAGTCTTGCGTTTCTGTAGTTGATTAAATGGTTGTGTAAATTTCGGTGTTGAACACAGGCATTTCTTGAGTCGTCAGATCTGCCTGCGTACTGGTGTTCTGAAATGCGTGTTTGTAGGTCTCTGGATGTTTCGCCAACGTATAATTTGCTGCAGCCATTACAAGGGATTGTGTATACCCCTGCCGTGGATTGAAGCTTTTCCTGTCTGTTACTGGTAATGTCCTTAATGGTGGTGGATGTGGAGGTGGATACTCGGAATGAGGTCTTAGAAAAAATGTTGGAAACTTGTTTGGAAATGGAGTTGGTGGGAAGGACTATGTATCTCTTCTCAGCAGTGTCTTCTCTGGGTGTGTTGAAGATGTTTAATGCCCGTCGTCTGCAGTCTCTAATGAAGTGACGAGGATAGTGAAGTTTGGAAAAAACTTGTTCAATGAGGGAGCATTCTTCTTCAAGGAACTCACTGCTGCAGTGGGACTACCCATGGGATCGCCACTAATGTTACTGTCACGAGGGACATGGTTATCAAACAGATAGATAAACTGAAGCAAAATAAGTCCCCGGGATCCGACGAGTTGTTCTCCAGGGTACTTAAAGAATGCAAAATGGAACTTAGTCAGCCATTAACGAATGTGTTTAATACGTCCATCCTAACTGGTGTTGTGCCAGAGATGTGGAAGATAGCTAATGTAGTTCCTATATTCAAATCAGGGGATAAGTCCATTCCATCAAATTACCGTCCAATAAGCCTCACGTCTATAGTAGGCAAATTATTAGAATCAATTATAGCTGATATTATCAGAAGTCACCTTGAAGACCATAATTTGATTAATGAATCTCAGCATGGGTTTACGAGAGGTCGTTCCTGCCTGACAAATTTACTGACGTTTTTCAATAAAACATTTGAGGCAGTAGACAGTGATAAAGAATATGATATAGTTTACTTGGATTTCAGTAAGGCCTTCGATAGAGTACCTCACAAGAGACTCTTAAGAAAGGTGGCAGCTCATGGTATAGGAGGTAAAGTTCTAGCATGGATAGAGGCATGGCTTACCAATAGAAAGCAGAGAGTTTCCATTAATGGGGTCAAATCTGAATGGGGATTAGTCACTAGTGGCGTTCCACAAGGATCAGTTTTAGGCCCATTGTTGTTCATAATTTACATAAATGACCTTGATGAAGGAATTGCAAGTGACATGAGTAAATTTGCTGATGATACAAAAATAGGCCGTATAATTCATTCTGAGGAGGATACCAATGAACTCCAGGAGGATTTGGACAAATTAATGTCTTGGTCTGAAAAGTGGCAGATGAAGTTCAATGTGGACAAGTGTAAGGTGCTAGTCGTTGGTAATGAAAATATCCTCGAATTTATAAACTAGGTGAAGTTAAGCTTGATCATACAGAATGTGAAAAAGACTTGGGAGTCATGGTAAGCAGGAATCTAAAGCCAAGACAACAGTGCCTAAGTGTGCGCAATAAGGCTAACAGATTACTAGGATTTATTTCAAGAAGTATAAGCAACAGAAGTCCAAAAGTTATTTTACAGCTCTATACATCACTAGTGAGACCTCATTTGGATTATGCAGCTCAGTTTTGGTCTCCTTACTACAGGATGGATATAGATTCATTGGAGAACATACAAAGAAGAATGACTAAAATGATTTACAGTATAAGAAATCTCCCGTATGAAGATAGACTTAGAGCGTTGAATCTCCACTCTCTGGAGAGACGTAGAATGAGGGAGATATCATCGAGGTGTACAAGTGGATGATGGGCATAAACAAGGAGATATTAATAAAATACTGAGGATATCGAACCAAGTAAGAACCAGAAATAACGGATTTAAATTGGATAAATTTAGATTTAGAAAGGACATAGGCAAGTACTGGTTTTCGAACAGAGTTCTAGATGCGTGGAACAATCTTCCGATTAGGGTGATAGAGGCTAGGACCTTGGGTGGCTTTAAAAAGAGATTGGACAAATATATGAATGGGAGGGGCTGGGTTTGATTGGTGTCGTGGGTGCAGGAGTGAATTCTTAGGTAGTGGTGGTTTTGATAAGGACCTGCCTTGTATGGGCCAGTAGGCCTTCTGCAGTGTTCCTCGAATAGAAATGACCCAAAATGGATGAATAATAGGCTCAAATATCTTTTAGGGCAGAAGAAAGGAATTTATAGGCGTATCAAAAGAGGTGAGGGTCATCTTACGAATCAGTATATTGACATTAAGAGGGACGTTAAAAAGGGATAAGAAAAGCTAAGCGGACTACGAAATTAAAGTTGCTAGGGATTCGAAAACTAACCCAAAAAGTTTTTTCCAGGTGTATAGAACAAAAGTTAGAGATAAGATAGGTCCCCTTAAAAATAATTATGGGTATCTTACTGACAAAGAGAATGAAATGTGCTCTATTTTTAATAATTATTTTCTCTCGGTTTTCACTCAGGAAGACCCTAATAATATCCCAAGAATTAGGTATTTTAGTGGGCCTGAAGAAGATAAATTATGTAGTATCACAGTCACTAGCGAAATGGTTATCAAACAGATAGACCGTTTGAAGCAAAATAAATCGCCAGGCCCTGATGAGCTTTTTTCAAGGGTTCTTAAGGAATGCAAAATTGAACTCTGTGAACCCTTAACTAACATTTTTAACCTATCTCTTCAAACAGGTGTAGTGTCTGATACGTGGAAGATGGCTAATGTAATTCCTATTTTTAAAGCAGGGGACAAGTCGTTACCGTCAAATTACCGCCCAATAAGTCTAACTTCAATTGTAGGCAAATTATTAGAGTCGATTATAGCTGATAACATAAGAAGCCATCTCGATAGGCATAATTTGATTAATGATACTCAACATGGATTCACCAGGGGCCGTTCCTGCCTAACTAATTTATTAACTTTTTTCAGTAAGGCTTTTGAGGCAGTTGATCATGATAAAGAATTCGATATTGTTTATTTGGATTTTAGTAAGGCTTTTGATAGAGTACCACATCAGAGACTGTTAAAGAAAGTGGCTGCTCACGGCATTGGAGGAAAAGTGTTTTCATGGCTCACCAATAGGAAGCAGAGGGTGTGCATTAATGGGGTTAAATCTGAGTGGGGATCTGTAACAAGTGGCGTTCCACAGGGATCGGTTTTGGGCCCGTTGTTGTTTATAATATATATAAATGACCTTGACGAGGGAATTACTAGTGATATGAGCAAATTCGCTGATGACACGAAGATAGGTAGGATAATCGATTCAGACGTAGATGTCACGGAACTTCAGGAGGATTTAGACAAACTCAATTCCTGGACAGAAAAATGGCAGATGCAGTTCAATGTAGATAAATGCAAAGTTCTAAAGCTCGGGAATGTTCAGAACCCTAGCACCTACCAGCTTAATAATGTTGAACTCAGCCGTACAGAATGCGAAAAGGATCTGGGGGTTATGGTAAGCAGCAACCTCAAACCAAGTCAAATTAGGTATATGGATAGGGCCTTCTATTTGAAAGAGAGAAGTAGGAGACAGAGGGTTTGCTTTCCTGGGGCTGGGATGGAGGATATTGTTAGCCGTCTGGACGACATCATGAGAGGTAATGGGAGCAATCCTATTATCTGTCTCAGTGCTGGAGGCAACGATGTTGGCAGACGTAGGAGTGAGGACCTGACTAGCAGGTATAGGTCAGCAATAGACATAATTAGGAAGAAGGGTGGGAACCCTGTCATATGTGGTATTTTGCCAAGGAGAGGAGTTGGAGATGAATGGCTGTCCAGGGCAATTGGTGTCAATTGCTGGCTGGACAAACACTGTAAGGATAATGCAGTACCATTCATTTGCAACTGGGACCACTTCTATGGCCGAAATGACATGTATGCCAGGGATGGGGTTCACTTATCCAGGGCAGGTGTGGATTTTCTTGCTAGCTCAGTTGAGGGT
>WNWK01020385.1:0-35925 GCA_009830355.1 Cherax destructor | reverse complement strand
AGTGATTAGTGCTATTATTTAATAAATGTATGGAAGAGGGTAAGGTACCTAGGGATTGGCAGAGGCGTGTATTGTTCCTTTGTATAAAGGCAAAGGGGACAAAAGAGAGTGCAAAAATTATAGGGGAATAAGTCTGTTGAGTGTACCAGGTAAAGTGTGTAGACCAAGTGTTTACAGTGAAACATATAGGTGAACAGTATTTGGATAAGGGTAAAGAGCTTTTTGTGGCATTTATGGATTTGGAAAAGGCGTATGATAGGGTGGATAGGGGGGCAATGTGGCAGATGTTGCAGGTGTATGGAATAGGAGGTAGGTTACTGAAAGCAGTGAAGAGTTTTTATGAGGATAGTGAGGTTCAAGTTAGTGTGTGTAGGAGGGAAGGGGACTATTTCCCAGTAAAAGTGGGCCTTAGACAAGGATGTGTGATGTCACCGTGGTTGTTCAATATATTTATAGATGGGGTTGTAAGAGAAGTGAATGTGAGGGTCTTGGCAAGAGGTGTGGGGTTAAAAGATAAAGAATCAAATACAAAGTGGGAGTTGTCACATTGCTTTTTGCTGATGACACTGTGCTTTTGGGAGATTCTGAAGAGAAGTTGCAGAGGTTGGTGGATGAATTTGGTAAGGTGTGTAAAAGAAGAAAATTGAAAGTGAATACAGTGGACCCACGGTGTTCGTCCATTTTTCGTAACAGAATACTGTTAAAGTGCCATTACCAATCGAATTTATTCCCTTAAGAAATAATGTAAAGTAGACTAGTCCTTTTAGGCCTCCAAAACTACACTTATAAAAGCATTTAAAAAAATATACTTACATAAAAGGGCCTGTTTTGAGCAGGACGAACACCGGGGGTCCACTGTATAGGAAAGAGTAAGGTGATGAGGATAACAAAAAGATTAACCCTTTACCGGGCAGGACCGTGTAGAGACGGTCCTAAACACGTGTTTTTTGCATGTGTCATCCTACTCCCCCAGCGCATCTAGGTTCCCGTTCTCTGTTTCTGACCAATCACAAGCCTTCTGTGAGTCGCTCCAGCTAAGTGAGACCGGCATCTGCTCGCTTCCCATTGGTTGAGAGACCAAAATGTAAACACTTCTCGCTTGGCGTCACCCAGAGCCAGATTTTTGCTCTTCTTCCACTCATATACACTGTGATTATACTCTCTACAATGTTGGTAAGTACTTATTGTTGTGTCCAGTGTGTAAATGAATAGTTTAGGCATATTTTGAGATATATATCAGGAGTTAGATATGCATAATATGAGTGTACTATGCAATTGAAAAAAAGTGCAACAAAAGAGGACCGTGTACAGACGGTCCCGCCGTCAGGCCACATTTCAAATTTCAGTAAATAAATATTTATATAAAAATTTCTAGTGCATATATGAATTTTGTAGTGGTCTGGGTGTGTACAGAACATTCTTATTGTCATTCCAGATCAATGAGAAATTGTTCTATTGTGAACCCTTCCAACAGAAGTTCAAATATCTCTGCATTTTGGTGGAAAGTGACTCAGATCCAGAACCAGATGACCTGTTGCCATCTCCAGTGCAGTACCAACGTGCAGAAAGGCCTGATGACAGTGTGAGGTTTGACCAAAATGATAGGTTTGATAAAATGCTAGGTCACTGGCCAGTGCAAGGCAGAATATTTACATGCAATTATTGCAGCAAAACGAAAAATCATGTCACATCCTCATTTTTGTGTGCCGTATGCAAGGTAAATCTATGCATCAAGAAGGAAAGAAATTGCTTCATAGCCTTTCATTGTAGCAATTAGTGATCAAGAATGATTGTTTTTTCTCAGGAAATTCAGGAATATGGGACTTGAAAGTTTTATCCCTTTGCAATGTGTCCATGTTGCTCTTTGGTTCACTTTCATATTTTTTATACATACAAAATGTTTGGAAACAAGTTCCATTTGTGTTTTTGATATTGTCTATTAGTATAATAAAATAGAAAAATACTTATTTGGTGTTTTATTACCAATTGCAAATTTGCAACATTCAGAATTTGACACCCTTTAACGGTCAGGACCGTCTGTAGACGGTCCTTGAATATTGGCAATTGCGTGAAAATTTTTTTTAGAATTTCAATTATATGGGCTCATTATCCTTACATTGAGTTACTCTATCCACTCATTTGAAATACATTTTGAAATTATCATTTTCCAGGGAGTGCCCGGTAAAGGGTTAAGTGACAAAAGATTGGATATCAGATTGGAGGGAGAGAGTATGGAGGAGGTGAATGTATTCAGATATTTGGGAGTGGACATGTCAGCAGATGGGTCTATGAAGGATGAGGTGTATCATAGAATTGATGAGGGAAAAAGGGTGAGTGGAGCACTTCGGAGTCTGTGGAGACAAAGAACTTTGTCCATGGAAGTAAAGAAGGGAATGTATGAGAGTATAGTTATACCAACACTCTTATATGGGTGTGAAACATGGGTGATGAATGTTGCAACGAGGAGAAGGCTGGAGGCAGTGGAGATGTCATGTCTGAGGTCAATGTGTGGTGTGAATATAATGCAGAGAATTCGGAGTTTGGAAATTAGGAGGAGGTGCGGGATTACCAAAACTATTATCCAGAAAGCTGAGGAGGGGTTGTTGAGGTGGTTCGGACATGTAGAGAGAATGGAACGAGACAGAATAACTTCGAGAGTATAAATCTGTAGTGGAGGGAAGGCGGGGTAGGGGTCGGCCTAGGAAAGGTTGGAGGGAGGGGGTAAAGGAAGTTTTGTGTGCGAGGGGCTTGGACTTCCAGCAAGCATGTGTGAGCGTATTTGATAGGAGTGAATGGAGACAAATGGTTTTTAATACTTGATGTGCTGTTGGAGTGTGAGCAAAGTAACATTTATGAAGGGATTCAGGGAAACCGGCAGGCCGGACTTGAGTCCTGGAGATGGGAAGTACAGTGTCTGCACTCTGAAGGAGGGGTGTTAATGTTGCAGTTTTATAACTGTAGTGTAAAGCACCCCTCTGGCAAGACAGTGATGGAGTGAATGGCCTCAAATTTCAGACACATATACAACAAATCTCCAAGAAAGTCTCAAAGACCGTGGGAATACTATCCAAGATACGGTACTATGTTCCACAACCAGCTCTCCTTACCCTATATCACTCACTCATTTACCCCTACCTCACCTATGGAATCTGCGCATGGGGCTCTACATCAATAACTCATCTCAGACCACTAATAACACAACCAAAGGCAGCAGTTAGAATGATAACAAATTCTCACTCCAGGCAACATACTCCATCAATATTCAAAAACCTAAACTTACTCACCATACAAGACATCCATACTTTTTACTGTGCCTATTACATACATAGAACACTCTATGCAGATATTAACCCACCACTCAAACTTCTCCTTACTAATTTTAACAGGACACATGACCATAACACTAGACACAGATCACTCCTCGATGTTCCCCGTGTCCACCTAACACTATGTAAAAACTCAATGCACATAAAGGCACGAAAATTTGGAATTCATTACCTGTCATTGCCAAAGAAACCCTACCTGTACCCCAATTCAAAACGATGCTAAAAAACCACCTTCTCACCCAAAGATAATTGCTCCATATCAACCATTCCCAGCAAAGTAGAATAATCACTTAACGTAAAACCTGACTAATAAAGTCAATGTAATGTATGAATGAACAAATGAATGAATGTAAAACCTGTTATGAATAATACTTACTTAGCTAATTATTCCCACAACACTTACATTATAATGACCACGTAAACTAACTGCAATGCAATTAATTGTTTTAAATTGTTATCTCACTCAATTAGTTGCATTGCTGCAATAAATTGCTACAATTAATTGATATGTTCAACTTATATTCAAACTTTAAAACTTAGATATGCAACTTTACTTATTTTATAAATTATCAACCATAACTTTTTATTATTTTATTATTATTATTGCTTTAATTTGTTTAATCTGATTTAATTAATTTTATAATGAAGACAAAAGTACAAAACTATGTTCAAATTTCATAGCTTAAATACTCACCTTTACTCATTGTATACTATCTACAAAAATTCTTACAATTTAGTTTTAAGTTAATTTTAAGTCTGCCCAAAATGCCCTGCATACTAGGGGCTTTTGGCATGTACACCTCATGTAATCTCAATAACCAAATGTAATTCTTTGTATCATGTCCAAATAAAAATATTATTATTATTATTATTATATTATTATTATATATTATGATGAAAGTTTTTCTTTTTCGGGCCACCCTGCCTTGGTGGGAATCGGCTGATGTGTTAATAATAAAAAAAATTGGTCAAAAGAGAGACATATACAGTGGACCCTCGGTTTTCGTTCACCTCCAAACTCGAACAATTATGTAAGTGTATTTTCTTAAGTGCTTTTGTAAGTGTGTTTTTGGGGGTCTGAAATGATTAATCTAATTTACATTTGTCCTTATGGGAAGAAATTCATTCGGTAACGGACCTCAAACAGTATTCTGGAAAGAATTTTCAACGAAAACCGAGGGTCCACTGCATAGGCATATCAAAAAAGTGGATGGGCAGTTAAGAAATCAATATATTCAATTAAAGAGAGAAATAAAAAAAAAGGAATAAGAAAAGCAAAAAGGAATTATGAGGCTAAAGTCTCAAGGGATTTGAAGACTAACCCAAAAGGGTTCTTTCAGGTATACAGAATTAAGATTAGGAACAAGATAGGCCCGCTTAAGAGTAACTCAGGTCAGATCACTGACAGTGATAAGGAAATGTGTGAACTTTTCAACACCTACTTCCTCTCAGTTTTTACAAAGGAAGATACTAGCGAAATTCCAGAAATAATCAATTATGTAGAACAGGACGATAATAAACTATGCATGATTGGGGTAACTAGTGACATGGTCCTCAGATAAATAGAGAAATTAAAACCTAACAAATCCCCAGGCCCTGATGAACTGTTTGCAAGGGTTTTAAAGGAATGTAAAGAGGAACTTAGCATACCTTTGGCTAATCTTTTCAATTTATCACTAATGAATCTCAGCACGGTTTTACAAAGGGGCGTTCCTGTCTTACAAATTTACTAACTTTTTTCACTAAGGTATTTAAGAAGGTAGATCATGGTATTAAATATGATAATGAGTATATGGACTTCAGTAAAGCTTTCAATAGAGTTCAACATCAGAGGCTATTGAGGAAACTTAAGGCACACGGAATAGGAGAGGAAATTTTTTCCTGGGTAGATGCATGGTTGACAAATAGACAGCAGAGAGTTTGCATAAATGGGGAGAAATCAGAATGGGGGCACATCATAAGCGGTGTTCCACAGGGGTCAGTGTTGGGCCCCTTATTGTTCACAATTTCCATAAACGACATAGATGAGGGATTAAATAGCGACATAAGCAAATTTGCTGATGACACCAAAATAGGCCATCCAATTCATTCTAATGAAGACGTTAGAGCACTCCAGGATGATTTGAATAGACTGATGCAGTGGTCGGAGAACTGGCAGATGCAGTTTAATATAGACAAATACAAAGTTATAAATGTTGGACAGGACAATAACCATGCCACATATAAACTGAATAATTATTGCAAAAAAGATTTAGGAGTTCTGGTTAGCAGTAATCTAAAACCAAGACAACAGTGCATAAATGTTCGCAATAAAGCTAACAGAATCCATGGCTTCATATCAAGAAGTATAAATAATAGAAGTCCACAGGTTCTTCTTCAACTCTATATATCCTTGGTTAGGCCTCATTTAGATTATGCTGCACAGTTCTGGTCACTGTATTACAGAATGGATATACAGTGGACCCTCGGTTTTCGTTCACCTCCAAACTCGAACAATTATGTAAGTGTATTTTTGTAAGTGCTTTTGTAAGTGTATTTTTGGGGGTTTGAAATGACTAATCTAATTTACATTTGTCCTTGTGGGAACAAATTCGTTCGGTAATGGCACTCAAACAGCATTCTGGAAAGAATTTTCAACGAAAACTGAGGGTCCACTGTAAATGCACTGGAAAACGTACAAAGGAGGATGACAAAGTTGATCCCATGTATCAGAAATCTTCCATGAGGATAGACATAGGGCCCTGAATCTGCACTCTCTAGAAAGGCATAGGATTAGGGATGATATGATTGAGGTGTATAAATGGAAAACAGGAATGAATAAAGGGAATGTAAATAGAGTGTTAAAAATATCTAGCCTAGACAGGACTTGCAGCAATGGCTTTAAGTTGGAAAAATTCAGATTCAGGAAGGATATAGGAAAACACTGGTTTGGTAATAGAGTTGTGGATGAGTGGAACAAATTCCGAGTACCGTCATAGAAGATAAGACATTGTGTAGTTTTAAAAATAGGTTAGATAAATACAGTGGTACCTCGACTTACGTTTTTAATCCGTCAGAGAGGGCATTTCTTAAGACGAAACAAACGTAACACGAATCAATTTTCCCCATAAGAAATAATGGAAATAAATTTAATCGTCCAAGACTTCCAAAAGTAGTTAAATAAAATATTTTTAGAACTTTTGGACATTAAATAATAAATAATTGAATAAAGAATACATAAATACACATGCAAATATTGTACAATAACATGTCACTTACATTTATTGAAGAGTTGTTGATGTGTGGAGGAAGTGAGGAGGGAGAAGGTGGAGTAGTATGCTAGTGTTTGGAAGGGGAATCCCCTTCCATTAACACTACAGGTACCAAGTCCTTTTCTGGGGTTACTGGCCTTTTTCTTTGAATGCCACTAGGACCAGCTTGAGAGTCACTGGACCTCTTTCTAACAACAAATTTGTCCAGGGAGATCTGTGTCTGGCGATTCTTTAAAACATCCCTGAAGTGGGACACCACAGTGTCATTGTACAGGTTGCCAGCACGGCCTGCAACAGCATGGTTAGGTGATATTCATCCATAAATGCTTGCACATCACTCCATTTGGCACAGATCTCCCTAATCCTTGAAGAAGGCACATTCTTCCATTTTGTTCCACCTCCTCCTCCTCCTCTGAACCATTGTCCTGACCTCTGATCTCTTGTTCCAGTTGCTGTTGAAGCTCTTGCAGATCTTCAGTGGTTAGCTCTTCCTTGTGCTCCTCCACCAACTGTTCCACATCCTCACCACTCACCTCTAACCCCAAAGACTTGCCCAATTCCACAATTTCTTCCAAAACAGGCTCAGGCTCAGGCTCAGGGTTCTGAGGCTCAGCCCCAAAACCTTCAAAATCCCTCTCTAGGACACAGTCTGGCCACAATTTTCTCCAGGCAGAGTTCAAAGTCCTGGTAGTCACTCCCTCCCAAGCCTTACCTATAAGGTGTACACAATGCAGCATATGGAAATGTTTTTCCAAAATTCTCTTAGGGTTATGTTCATGTCTGTGGTCACATCAAAGCACTTTTGAAACATTGCTTTGGTATAGAGTTTTTTAAAGTTGGAAATGACCTGCTGGTCCATGGGCTGGAGGAGAGGAGTGGTATTAGGGGGCAAGAACTTCACTTTGATGAATTTAAACTCCTCCACAATTTCTCTACCAAGTTTGGAGGATGACAAGGAGCATTGTCCATTATCAGGAGGCACTTAAGTGGCAAATTATTGTCCAATAGATATTTCTTCACACTGGGGCCAAACACTTCATTGAACCAATCTAAGAAAATGTCCTTTGTGACCCAAGCCTTTTGTTAGACTTCCACATCACACACAAGTTAGACTTGCTGACACCGCATCTGCCAAACACTCGGGGATTTTCAAAAAGATACACTAGTAAAGGCTTCACTTTGCAATCACCACTGGCATTGGCACAAAGCATCAAAGTTAGCCTGTCTTTCATAGGCTTATGTCCTGGCTGTGCCTTTTCCTCCTGAGTAATGTAGGTCCTGTTGGGCATTTTCTTCCAAAACAGGCCTGTTTCATCACAATTAAACACTTGTTGGGGGAGGAATTGTTCAGCCTCTATGTACTCCTGGAATTCAGGCACATATTTTTCAGCCGCACTTTGTCACAACTGGCTCCCTCACCATGCCTCACAACACTATGTATGCCAGTACGCTTCTTAAATTTTTGAAACCAGCCTCTGCTGGCTTTAAATTCGCTCACTTCACTCGTTGCAGGCATTTTCTTAAGGAGATCATCATGCAACTGCCTTGCTTTTCACATATTATTCCCTCCGAAACAGTATCTCCTGCTAACTGTTTCTCGTTGATCCACACCAACAACAACCTTTCCACATTTTCCAGCACTTGTGGTCTGTGTTTTGTGATCACAGATGCACCTTTGCAACAACTGCTTCCTTGATTTTACTTAAATATTTCTTATCCACAATGGTAGAGATGGTAGAATAGGGTTTACCATACAGCCTGGCCAGCTCACTGATACGCACTCCACTTTCATATTTTCTATTATCTCCTTCTTCACTTCTATCGTACATATATTTCTGTTCCTCTTTGCCACAGGCTTAGCACTAGGATCTTTCCTTGGACCCATGGTAGCTTATTTAGCAGTTGCAAGCACTAAAAACAGTGGAATAATGACAATATACTGGTATGAATGCGTGGGTGTGGGTGGGTGGTCGCTCTCGCTTGTAAACACTAGCACACTGACGCTCCCTGGAGTGCGCGCTCAGCTGGGCTTCAAGCGAACAGGTCCGGTACGAAAGGCGTAAGACGAATCAAACAACGGATGTCGCATACAAATTTCTTACGTTATAAGTAACGGATATTGAATATAACGTAAGGTGATAACAACGTAAGTCGAGGTACCACTGTACATGGGTAGGTGTGAGTTTGACCTGACTAGCTTGTGCTACTAGGTCAGATGCCATTCTCCTTCCTTAAGTGAATGTGACCTGACTTGACTAGGTTAAGGCATTGGCTTACGCCGGTAGGAGAATTGGATCTGCCTCGCATGGGCCAGTAGGCCTGCTGCAGTGTTCCTTCTTTCTTATGTTCTTATGATATTGATTATATTGATGAAAAAGTTTTACCTATGTTCATGATACAGTGGACCCTCGGTTAGCGATATTAATCCGTCCCAGAGGGCTTATCTGTAACCGAAAATATTGTTATCCGATTCTAATTTCCCCATAAGAAATAATGGAAATTAAATTAATCCGTTCCAGACTTCCAAAAGTAGTAAAATAAAATATTTTTTTACAACATAATAATAATAATAATAATAATAATTTTTATTTGGACATGATACAAAGAATTACATTTGGTTATTGAGATTACATGAGGTGTACATGCCAAAAGCCCCTAGTATGCAGGGCATTTTGGGCAGACTTAAAATTAACTTAAAACTAGATTGTAAGAATTATTGTAGATAGTATACAATGAGTAAAGGTGAGTATTTAAGCTATGAAATTTGAACATAGTTTTGTACTTTTGTCTTCATTATAAAATTAATTAAATCAGATTAAACAAATTAAAGCAATAGTAATAATAAAATAATAAAAAGTTATGGTTGATAATTTATAAAATAAGTAAAGTTGCTTATCAAGTTTTAAAGTTTGAATATAAGTTGAACATATCAATTAATTGTAGCAATTTATTGCAGCAATGCAACTAATTGAGTGAGATAACAATTTAAAACAATTTAAAACAATTAATTGCATTGCAGTTAGTTTACGTGGTCCTTATAATATAAGTGTTGGAATAATTAGCTAAGTAAGTATTATTAATAACAGGTTTTACATTCATTCATTCAATCGTTCATAAACAATAGCACACTGACGCTCCTGGAGTGCGCGCTCAGCTGGGCTCCAAGCGAACAGGTCCGTACGAAGGCGTAAGACGAATCAAACAACGGATGTCGCATACAAATTTCTTACGTTATAAGTAACGGATATCGAATATAACGTAAGGTGATAACAACGTAAGTCGAGGTACCACTGTACTTGTCATCGTGAAACCAATCAAAATTATCTCTATTTCTGTAATATATCTTCCATTTTATCAAATGAGACCAAGAAAACGAGAATACAACTATAAATACCATACGAAAATAGACTGCAAAGTCGCTGTTTTAAACCAAAAAGACGGTCAGAGTTTTTTTTCCTCATTATGCACTGTGTGGTGCAGGATTTTTTTTATACTGCGCACACTGACCGCACAGACCCATTCTCTAGCATCTAGGCCTACCAGCCTGTTTCCACTTGATTTGAAGGCGCTAGAATTTAGGCATAATAGTATGTCAATAACAATGGTGCATAAGCCGTACTAGTACAGCGAAAACCCTGAAAGGGTTAACAATATCGTCATTTTTATTATCTGTTCCTGGTGTAGGGCCACGGGATGTACTCCTTCCCCTTACCTTTGATATACCTTTGAAGAGTTTCGAGAGTATCACTCTCTGAGCTCCGGCCATGGGCCAGGCTCGTTCTGGTGCTTGCCTGGTCAACCAGGCTGTTGCTGCTGGAGGCCCGCTGCCCCACATATCCATCACAGCCTGGTTGATCTGGCACCTGGTGAAGATATTTGTCCAGTTTCCTCTTGAAGGCTTCTACACTGGTTCCAGCCGTGTTTCGGATATCTTCTGGTAAGATGTTGAATAGTCTGGGACCCCGGATGTTAATACAGTGCTCCCGTATTGTCCCCACCGCACCCCTGCTCCTCACTGGGTTTATTTTACACTTTCTCCCATAGCATATGGCATACAGTGGTCCCTCGGTTTTCGTGCATCTCCAAACTCGAACATTTATGTAAGTGTATTTTCGTAAGTGCTGTTGCAAGTGTATTTTTGGGGGTCTGAAATAGACTAACCTACGTGACATTATTTCTTAAGGAAGTAAATTCGTTCGGTAATGGCACTTGAGCAGCATTCTGGAACGAATTTTCGGCAAAAACCGAGGGACCACTGTACTACCAGAACGCATGTAGCGTCGTATATACTGATGCTTCACTGGAGAATACAGTGGACCCTTGAAATTCGTCTCCCTTGAATATCGTGAAATTTGAAACTCGGAAACTTTTTTCGCCAAAATATTGGCTTGATTTTCATGATTTGGCTTAGAAATCGGCGGTCGTATGAAACACGTCCGAGCGGCCTCCTAGACGCCGCAGGCACATAAGCACCATTCAGAGTCAGTTGGCATTGTATCTAGGCGAGTGACGATCACCTCACGCGTTCATATGATACATTTCTTAATACAGTGGACCCCCAAGTTTCGTAAACCCCGGAAATCGTACAATTATGTAAGTATAACATTGTCAGTGCTTGTGGAAGTGTATTTTTGGGGGTCTGAAATAGACTAATCTACGTGACATTTTTCCTTAAGGGAGTAAATTCGTTCGGTAATGGCGCTTGAGCAGACTTCAGGAGTGAAGTTTTTACGAAACTCGGGGGTCCACTGTATTTCATTCGTTTTAGTGCTTGCAACTGCTAAATAAGCAACCATGGGTTCAAAGAAAGCTCCTAGTGCCATCTCTTTGCTAAAGAAAGCGAGAAACACGATAGAATTCAAGAAAGATCACACCAGACAGGGTATTTCCCCACACCAGGCAGGGTACTTCCCCACACAAACCAGGCAGGGTACTTCCCCACACAAACCAGGCAGGGTACTTCCCCACACAAACCAGCCAGGGTACTTCCCACACAAACCAGCCAGGGTACTTCCCACACAAACCAGCCAGGGTACTTCCCCACACAAACCAGCCAGGGTACTTCCCACACAAACCAGCCAGGGTACTTCCCCACACAAACCAGCCAGGGTACTTCCCCACACAAACCAGCCAGGGTACTTCCCCACACAAACCAGCCAGGGTACTTCCCACAAACCAGCCAGATTCACAAACCAGCCAGGGTACTTCCCCACACAAACCAGCCAGGGTACTTCCCCACACAAACCAGCCAGGGTACTTCCCCACACAAACCAGCCAGGGTACTTCCCCACACAAACCAGCCAGGGTACTTCCCCACACAAACCAGCCAGGGTACTTCCCCACACAAACCAGCCAGGGTACTTCCCCACACAAACCAGCCAGGGTACTTCCCCACACAAACCAGCCAGGGTACTTCCCCACACAAACAAGCCAGGGTACTTCCCCACACAAACCAGCCAGGGTACTTCCCCACACAAACCAGCCAGGGTACTTCCCCACACCAAGCTCAAACAAATGTCTTATTTTTGGTTAAATGTTTTATTTTAGGTTAATATAGACATTTTCATTACTCCATCTATGATATTTTCTTCAAAATTATAATTATATAAGAAACATGTTACATATCATATAGCATATAAACACTGATACAATGTTTATATGCTATCGAGTGGTGAGTCGGGTGTAGAGTAAACATTACGTTTTTTTGATGCAGCGTTAAGAGAAAACTGTAAATCTGGCGTTTGGTGCAGTAACCACCCATCACACGCGTTTGTTTACAATTCTCGGCATGAATTATTCATTACTTCTCCCTTTGTTTATGATGGCATCTAAAGGTAGTTGTTTGAAACGATTAAACTCGGTGAACATAGCAATAATATGGCTGTGTAGTGTAATAATATGGCTGTGTAGTGAAGCCCCGGGTGGGGGGCTACATACGTGTACCTACGTCTACAGGCTACCTACACTGAATTCCTACAAATAAATACTACATACCTCTCTCCCTACATTAAGACTACAAATATTTTAAAGTAATGAATGTACTGGCGTAGAGACAAGGAGTAGCCCCAGAAGGACTTGGTACCTGAAGTCATGAGCGACCCTTCAAACAAGTAACACCAAACCACACCGGGTGGGGTTCGAACCGCGGTCAGAGGTCTCAGAACTCTGCCGTCGCGTAAGCCACTGGCCAGCTAGCTTCAATAAGATTCATCAACTAGGTATTTCTACACCATAGAAGATAGGCACCACTGTGTCCACAAATGAAGTTTACAGACGAATCTCCAGCTAGCATGGCCGTAGAACTCAGACTCTCTGACGGGTTGACCCACCGTGTATGTGTTTTTTCCGTGTCATTACGATTTGAGTCAATAGTAACTCTTAAATCCTCTACCCTCCTCCTGTCTTCTATACATCAACAACTCTTCAATAAAGGTAAGTGTCAAGTTATTACTGTTTTATACTTCATGTCTCATTGTTTTGTGTGTATATAAATGTACATTTTATGTAAAAAAAATATTTTTTAAATACTTTTGAATGTCTGGAACGGATTACAGTGGACCCTCGGTTTTCCTGCACCTCCAAACTCGAACAATTATGTAAGTGTATTTTCGTAAGTACTTTTTTAAGTGTACTTTTGGAGGGTCTTAATGACTAATCTAATTTACATTTATCCTTATGGGAACAAATTCGTTTGGTAACAGCACTCAAACAGCATTCTGTAAAGAATTTTCAACGAAAACCGAGGGTCCACTGTAATTTGATTTACATTATTTCTTATGGGGAAAATGGTTTTGAAAGTCATCCATTTTGAAAATAGGTGGACTCTCAGGAACGGATTATGGACGATTTTCAAGGGCCCACTGTAATATACGTAATATAAATTATAGTGGACCCCCGGATCACGTAGTCGTCGGATTTCGTAAAATTCAGAATAAGTAACATTTTTTCATAAAAATATTGGTTCAGTATAAGTAGATCTGCTCGGAATTATTAGTAGGCCATGCGTACACGTCCAGGACAGCCTGACACTCCCTCCAGAGTCAGTGTGCCATTGTTTACTAGCGAGTGACGGTCACCCAGGCATTCATACCATACATTTTGTCATTATTCCATTGTTTTTAGTGCTTGCAACTGCTAAATAAGCCACCATGGGCCCAATGAAAGCTCCTAGTGCCAGCCCTGTGGTAAAGAGGCTCAGAAATACGGTAGAACTGAAAAAGGAGATCATTGCAAAATATGAAAGTGGAGTATGTGTCGCTGAGCTGGCCAGGCTGTATGGCAAAGGCTATACAACCATCGCTTCCATCGTGGCCAAGGGAAATGAAATGAAGGAAGCTGTTGTTGCGAAAGGTGCAAATATGATCACAAATACTGGAAGATGTGGAAACTTTGTTGTTGGTGTGGATCAACAAGAAAGATTATCAGGAGATAGTGTTACGCAGGCAATAATATCTGAAAAAGCAAGGCAGTTGCATGATGATCTCAAGAAAATGCCTGCAACGAGTGCTGAAGTGAGCGAATTTAAAGCCAGCAAAGGCTGGTTTGACAGATTTAAGAAGTGTAGTGGCATACACAGTGTGATAAGGAATGGTGAAGCAGCCAGTTCAGACAAATGTGCGGCTGAAAAATATGTGCATGAATTTAAAAGCTATGTAGAGGCTGAAGGATTTAAACCCCAACAAGTGTTTAATTGTGACGAAACAGGCCTGTTTTGGAAGAAAATGCCAAACAAGACCTACATAATACAGGAGGAAAAGGCAGTGCCAGGACACAAGCCTATGAAAGACAGGCTAACTCTTATGTTGTGTAGTAATGCTAGTGGGGATTTCAAAGTGAAGCCTTTACACATGTATCACTCTGAAAATCCCAGTTTTTTCAAGAAATAGTGTTGCCAAGGTTAATTTGTGTGTGATGTGGAAGGCTAACACTAAGGCATGGGTCACGAGGAAATTTTCCTTGATTGGCTCAATGAAGTGTTTGGCCCCAGTGTGAAGAAATATCTCCTGGAAAATAAATTGAACCTCAAGTGCCTCCTGGTAATGGACAATGCTCCTTCTCATCCTCGAGACTTGGAAGAGCAAATTGTGGAGGACTTTAAGTTCATCACAGTGAAGTTCTTGCCCCCTAATACCACTCCTCTCCACCAGCCCATGGATCAGCAGGTCATTTCAAACTTCAAAAAACTGTACACCAAAGCAATGTTTCGAAGATGCTTTGACATAACCTCGGACACTCGATTGACCCTAAAAGAGTTTTGGAAACATCACTTCACTATCCTCCATTGCATAAACCATATAGGGAAGGCATGGGAGGAAGTGAGCTCCAGGACTTTGAACTCTGCTTGGAGAAAATTGTGGCCAGACTGTCCCAGAGAGGGATTTTGAAGGTTTTGGGGCTGAGCCTCTGGACCCTGAGCCTATTGTGGAACAAATTGTGGCACTGGGGAAGTCCATGGGGTTGGAGGTTAGTAGCGAGGATGTGGAAGAGTTGGTGGAGGACCTCAATGAAGAGCTAACCACTGCAGATCTGCAAGACCTTCATCTGCAACGGCAACAGACCACAGTACAGGAAATTGCTGCAGAGGAGGAGGAGAGGAGGAGGAGGAAGAGAGATGCAAAACATTACCTTCTTCAAAGATTAAGGATTTGTGCCAAATGGACTGATGTACGTACAAAGATTTATGGATGATTTTCACCCTAACAAAGCTGTTGCAGGCCGTGCTAGCAACATGTACAATGACAATGTGGTATCCCATTTCAGGGATGTTTTAAAGAAACGCCAGATACAGAGCTCCCTGGACAGATTTTTTTGTGAGAGAGGGGTCCAGTGACTCTCAAGCTGGTCCTAGTGGCATTAAAAAACAAAGAAGGGAAGTAACCCTGGAAAAGAACTTGGTACCTGAAGTGTTAATGGAAGGGGATTCCCCATCCAAACACTAGCACTACTCCTTCCTCTCCCCTCCTTCCATCTTCCACACATCAACAACTCCTCAATAAAGGTAAGTGTCAAGTTATTACTGTTTTATGTACTTTATATCTCATTCATTTCTGTGTAATTTAACCCTTTCGGGGTCGGTGCCGTACTAGTACGTTTTACGAGCAGGGGTTGGTGCCGTACTAGTACGCGTAAATTCTAGAGGCTTCAAATTAAGCAGGAAACGGCTGGTAGGCCTACATATGAAAGAATGGTTGTATGTGGTCAGTGTGCGCAGTATAAAAAAAATCCTGCACCACACACTGCATAATGAGAAAGAAAAACTAAGACCGTTTTTTTCGTTTAAAACAGCGACTTTGCAGTCTTTTTTTCGTATGGTATTTATTGATGTATTCTCGTTTTCTTGGTCTCATTTGATAGAATGTAAGATATACTACAGAAATAGAGATGATTTTGATTGGTTTTACGATGACAAGTACCTTGAAATTGAGCTCAAAGTAGCGAAAATATTTCATTTTCGCCAATGTTCAAGAGTAAACAAATCACACAATGCGTCCAATACACATCAACTGGCGAATCTAATATTCTTGCACAAGTGCGCTGATATTATTTATACCATTTTTACAATGATGCAGTTGTATACATAACAGTAAATCTTTTATTTTTTGTGAGAATAAAAATTCAAAATGGAAAGCAAAAGTAATGTAAGAGGGGCCTGGAGACATGACTAATGAACAGAGAAGATGTTATTTTAGTGCCAGGAATGTCTGTCTTGTTTATTCTGGACCCTATTTTGAAATTGGCATCGTTTGAAATTTGTGTGAAATTGGCCAAATTGTCATTTTCTGACCACTATTTTGGGTAGTTGACATTGGTAAATAGGCAGTTTCTTGTACTCAATCGATAGAAGAAATGGAGTTCTAGCGAAATAGCTAGATAAATTCGCGAGAGCATAAATCCGTAAGTTTTCATTCAAATTTCAAACTTTTGCTGTCGTTATGATACGAAAAAGATTCTCTATCATTTCATAAGAATTTTTTTTTTTTTCCAAAAAAATTTCGACCCTGAGAACATGTTTCCTAGAAGGCCTGTCGACCCCCAAAAGGTTAATGTTAAAACAATATTTTAATACAGTGGACCCCCGACTAACGAAAGGATCATACAGTGGTACCTCGAGTTACGATATTTTTTCGTTCGAGAATGCTGTTCAAGTGCCATTACCAAACGAATTTATCCCCATAAGGAATAATGTAAAATAGACTAGTCCTTTTACACCCCCAAAAATATACCTACAAAAGCATTTAAAAAAATAAACTTACATAAAAGGGCGATTTTGGGGACCATCGTAACTCGAGGTACCACTGTATAATGAAAAAATTGTGTAATGAAAGCTTTTTTCGCTTTCGTGTAGCGAAAATGGACTCGTGTAGCAAAACGTATCTGACCTGTCCACCTGCCCCGCGCCTGACCTGCGCAGAACGCCAGTCAAGCATTGTTTACCATTGAGAGAACATTACCCAGCGCGCTCTTTCAAACATTTACAATAAATTTGTTGTGTTTATCGGTGTTTTAGTGATTGTCACTGTGAAATAAGTCACCATGGGTCCAAAGAAGCTTCCTAGTGGCATCCCAGTGGTAGCAGGCATGCAGGGAGTGTAGCATTCATGCAGGGAGTGTAGCATTCATGCAGGGAGTGTAGTAGGCATGCAGGGAGTGTAGCAGGCATGCAGGGAGTGTAGCAGGCATGCAGGGAGTGTAGCATTCATGCAGGGAGTGTAGCATTCATGCAGGGAGTGTAGCATTCATGCAGGGAGTGTAGCATTCATGCAGGGAGTGTAGCATTCATGCAGGGAGTGTAGCATTCATGCAGGGAGTGTAGCATTTATGCAGGGAGTGTAGCTTTCATGCAGGGAGTGTAGCATTCATGCAGGGAGTGTAGCATTCATGCATTAAAAGAAAAAGAAGGGAAGTAACCCCAGAGAGGGACTTGTTACCTTAAGTCCTTTTGGAGGGGGATTCCCCTTCCAACCACTAACACCCTCCCTGTGTCATCCTCCCTATCTTCCAGATGTCTGCAACTCTCTTCAATAAAGGTAAGTAAATGTTATTTATTAATCTGTTTTTTATTATTTAGTATGTGAATATTTTTGGGTGGAACGGATTAATTGTATTTACATTATTTCTTATGGGAAATAAGGGTTCGAATTACAAAAGTTTCGTGTTGAGAAATAGCTCCTGGAACAGATTAATTTCATTAGTCGAGGGACCACTGTACTTTTGGGTGTCTGGAACGGATTAATTGAATTTCCATTAATTCTTATGGGGAAAATATTTGGATTTAGCAATATTTGGTTTTAGTAGCGCCATCTAGAACTGATTAATTACGTAATCTGGGGGTCCACTGTATTATAAGAATATGTAAGTACAGTGGTCCCTCGACTTTCGGTCATAATCCGTTCCAGGAGCTAGACCTTAACTCGAATTCTTCGAAAGTCAAAACCTTATTTCCCATAAGAAATAATGCAAATACAATTAATCCGTTTCCACCCAAAAATATTCACAAAAAATTCATTTTTTTAAAGAATAAATACTGTAGTTTTACATACAGAAAACAATGAGAAATAAATATAAAGCACTAATTATAATGGACAAATGAAGTTAAACAAGTTTTACCTTTATTGAAGACTCTTGTTGGCGTATGAGAAAGTCGGGAGAGTTTGTTTGGAGGCAGGACAAGATAGTCCTTCAATATGACAATAATATCAACTCTACAGCTTATTTATCTAGCACAATTCATCTAATATGACATAATAAACAATATTAATAACATAGAAACATGATATAAACTCTAGAATGAATAAAACAAGTCATTACAAATGTAAGGACTGGTGGTAGTGTTGTTGTTGTTGTTGGGTATGAGAGCCACTGACCATAAGTCATAGTGGTGGTCGGCGGCAGCAGAAAGCCACCATCACTATCACACAAACAATGTGTATAATTTCTAAATAAGAAATATTTACACTTTAATTTATAAATAAGAAATATTTACACTTACCTTGGAGGAGATGGTGGCAGAGGGCGGTGCTTTTGTCAGTGTCCCTATATTCTTCAAACAACATTGTAGGAGTTAAGTTTCGTGTCATCATTTTCTATCGCTTAATCGCTTAACTTACTTAAGTAATAAGTTTATTCAGGTATACACAAATCCAGTTACATAGATTATCATACATAGCAACATATGTGTAGAAAACCTAGGATAACCCAAGAAAGTCAGACAGAGTGACTTATTTCCATTGCTACACTGTTAATGCTACACTTTATCGCTGGCTGGTGCTATAGCCTTTATCGACTTGTGAAGCTTCTTTGGACCCATGGTGACTTATTTCACAGTGACAATCAATAAACCAGCAATAAACACGATAAATTTATTGTGAAATGTTTGAATGAGCATGCTGGGTAATGTTTTCTCAATGGTAAACAATGCTAGACTGGCTCACGACGCCTGCGCGGCGAGGCACGCAAGCGCGGGCAGGCGGACAGGTCTGGTACCCGGACCAATAGTCGAGGGAATGACCGGTTGGCGAGGGAAAATTTGACCGAAAAAAAAACATCGAAACTCGAAATCACCAATAGTCGGACCGACAAAAAGTCGAGGGACCACTGTACAGTCATCCCTCCGTTTTCGTGTATCTCTGTTTTCGTGTGTTTCAGTTTTTGTGCAGTTTTTTCAGGGAAAATTTACCTCTGTTTTCGTGTGATTCCCTCCGTTTTCGTTCATGGTACAGAACCTGTCCAGTGCCCAGCGCACATACAAAGCCCGCAAGCCCGCCTCCCACGCACATTCTCAGGCAGTGTAGCATTGTTTCTGGTTGAGTGAACATTATCCTGCAAGTTCATACTGAACATTTCTTAACAATCCATTGTTTTTAGCCATTGATTATTGTGTGTGACTGCTAAATAAGCCACCATGGGCCCAAAGAAAGCTCCTAGTGTCAGTCCTTTGGTAAAGAAAGTGAGGAACACCATAGAATTAAAGAAAGAAATCATAGCAAAGTATCAAAGTTGAAGTGTAGCATTAACAGTGTAGCAAGTAAGTTAAGCCATTAATCGATAGAAAAATGACGACACGAAACCTAACTCCTCCATTGTTTGTTTGAGGAATATAGGGACAGATTAGAGCTGCCGTCTGCCAACATCTCCTCCAAGGTAAGTGTAAATCTTTCTTATTTATAGAAGTGTGAATATTCCTTATTTATAAATTAAAGTGTAAATATTTATTTATAAATTTAAGTGTAAATATTTCTTATTTATAAATTATATACAGTGGTACCTCGACTTACGTTGTTATCACCTTACGTTATATTCGATATCCGTTACTTATAACGTAAGAAATTTGTATGCGACATCCGTTGTTTGATTCGTCTTACGCCTTTCGTACCGGACCTGTTCGCTTGGAGCCCAGCTGAGCGCGCACTCCAGGGAGCGTCAGTGTGCTATTGTTTACAAGCGAGAGCGACCACCCACCCATACCCACGCATTCATACCAGTATATTGTCATTATTCCACTGTTTTTAGTGCTTGCAACTGCTAAATAAGCTACCATGAGTCCAAGGAAAGATCCTAGTGCTAAGCCTGTGGCAAAGAGGAACAGAAATACGTATATTTACGATAGAAATGAAGAAGGAGATAATAGAAAAATATGAAAGTGGAGTGCGTATCAGTGAGCTGGCCAGGCTGTATGGTAAACCCTATTCTACCATCTCTACCATTGTGGATAAGAAATATTTAAGTAAAATCAAGGAAGCTGTTGTTGCAAAAGGTGCATCTGTGATCACAAAACACAGACCACAAGTGCTGGAAAATGTGGAAAGGTTGTTGTTGGTGTGGATCAACGAGAAACAGTTAGCAGGAGATACTGTTTCGGAGGGAATAATATGTGAAAAAGCAAGGCAGTTGCATGATGATCTCCTTAAGAAAATGCCTGCAACGAGTGAAGTGAGCGATTTAAAGCCAGCAGAGGCTGGTTTCAAAAATTTAAGAAGCGTACTGGCATACATAGTGTTGTGAGGCATGGTGAGGGAGCCAGTTGTGACAAAATGCGGCTGAAAAATATGTGCCTGAATTCCAGGAGTACATAGAGGCTGAACAATTCCTCCCCCAACAAGTGTTTAATTGTGATGAAACAGGCCTGTTTTGGAAGAAAATGCCCAACAGGACCTACATTACTCAGGAGGAAAAGGCACAGCCAGGACATAAGCCTATGAAAGACAGGCTAACTTTGATGCTTTGTGCCAATGCCAGTGGTGATTGCAAAGTGAAGCCTTTACTAGTGTATCTTTTGAAAATCCCGAGTGTTTGGCAGATGTGGTGTCAGCAAGTCTAACTTGTGTGTGATGTGGAAGTCTAACAAAAAGGCTTGGGTCACAAAGGACATTTTCTTAGATTGGTTCAATGAAGTGTTTGGCCCCAGTGTGAAGAAATATCTATTGGACAATAATTTGCCACTTAAGTGCCTCCTGATAATGGACAATGCTCCTTGTCATCCTCCAAACTTGGTAGAGAAAATTGTGGAGGAGTTTAAATTCATCAAAGTGAAGTTCTTGCCGCCTAATACCACTCCTCTCCTCCAGCCCATGGACCAGCAGGTCATTTCCAACTTTAAAAAACTCTATACCAAAGCAATGTTTCAAAAGTGCTTTGATGTGACCACAGACATGAACATAACCCTAAGAGAATTTTGGAAAAACATTTCCATATGCTGCATTGTGTACACCTTATAGGTAAGGCTTGGGAGGGAGTGACTACCAGGACTTTGAACTCTGCCTGGAGAAAATTGTGGCCAGACTGTGTCCTAGAGAGGGATTTTGAAGGTTTTGGGGCTGAGCCTCAGAACCCTGAGCATGAGCCTGAGCCTGAGCCTGTTTTGGAAGAAATTGTGGAATTGGGCAAGTCTTTGGGGTTAGAGGTGAGTGGTGAGGATGTGGAACAGTTGGTGGAGGAGCACAAGGAAGAGCTAACCACTGAAGATCTGCAAGAGCTTCAACAGCAACTGGAACAAGAGAGCAGAGGTCAGGACAATGGTTCAGAGGAGGAGGTGGAGGTGGAACAAAAATGGAAGAATGTGCCTTCTTCAAGGATTAGGGAGATCTGTGCCAAATGGAGTGATGTGCAAGCATTTATGGATGAATATCACCCTAACCATGCTGTTGCAGGCCGTGCTGGCAACCTGTACAATGACACAGTGGTGTGTCATTTCAGGGATGTGTTAAAGAATCGCCAGACACAGAGCCCCCTGGACAAATTTGTTGTTAGAAAGAGGTCTAGTGACTCTCAAGCTGGTCCTAGTGGCATTCAAAGAAAAAGGAAGTAACCCCAGAAAAGAACTTACCACCTGCAGTGTTAATGGAAGGGATTCCCTTCCAAACACTAGCATACTACTCCACCTTCTCCCCTCCTCCGTCCTCCACACATCAACAACTCTTCAATAAATGTAAGTGACATGTTATTGTACAATATGTGCATGTGTATTTATGTATTCTTTATTCAATTATTTATTATTTAATGTCCAAAAGTTCTAAAAAATATTTTATTTAACTACTTTTGGAAGTCTTGGACGGATTAAATTTATTTCCATTATTTCTTATGGGGAAAATTGATTCGTGTTACGTTTGTTTCGTCTTAAGAAATGCCCTCTCTGACGGATTAAAAACGTAAGTCGAGGTACCACTGTACATTGTGTGAATAGAGCTGGTGGCGGCCTGCTGCTGCTGCCGACCTCCACCAGCAGTGGCCCATATACCCAACAAAAACAATACTACCACCAGTTCTCTCATACATAATGACATACAGTGGTCCCTCGGTTTTCGCCGAAAATTCGTTCCAGAATGCTGCTCAAGTGCCATTACCGAACGAATTTACTTCCTTAAGAAATAATGTCACGTAGGTTAGTCTATTTCAAACCCCCAAAAATACACTTGCAACAGCACTTACGAAAATACACTTACATAAATGTTTGAGTTTGGAGATGCACGAAAACCGAGGGATCACTGTATTTTATTCATTCTAGAGTATATATCATGTTTCTATGTTATTAATATTGTTTATTATGTCCTATTAGATGAATTGTGATAGATAAATAAGCCGTAGAGTTTATATTAGTGTCGTATTGAACAGCTATCTTGTCCTGCCTCCAAACTCTCCTGCCTCTCTCATACACCAAACAAACCAGTTGTTGTTGCTGTTTCCAGCCTGGACAGGATTGAATTCTGTTCACTCCGTGAAGCTGACTGGAAACTAGTGGTGGTGAGAGGCAGTGGTACTTGTTTGTTGGTTGAGGCAGTGTTAGAGGCAGTGGTGGTAAGTGGTGTAGAGTGAGAGGTGAGTAAACAAGATTAAATGAATACACGAGAGAGAATGAGAGTGTACAATGTTCGGGAGTTTTGTCAACAAACCAGTTATTGTTGTTGTTGTTGTTGTTGTTACCAGCCTGGACAGGAATGAATTCTGTTCAATCCGTGTAGCCGACTGGAAAGAAGTGATCTAATGCAGTTAGCATTACAAACTCCGTTTTCTCTTATACTAATGCGTCTGAAGGAGGAAAGAATGGGAAGATGTTTTCATAGCTGGACCGAGTATGCTCACCACCACATTCGTAATGAGACACATATTTTATTCATTCTAGAGTGTATATCAGGTTTTTATGTTATTTATATTGTTTATTATGTCATATTAAATGAATTGTGATAGATAAATAAGCCGTAGAGCTGATATCAGTGTCACAATGAAGCATTTTGTCCTGCCTCCCAACAATAAACTCGCCTCCCTCTCTCCTCTCCAGCTTCCATACACCAACAAGAGTCGCTAATAAAGGTAAGTGTGATGTTAAATGTTCATTTATAAGTGTTATTAGTCCTTTATATTTATTTGTCATTCTTTTCTGTATGTAAATCTATATTTAATCTCTAAAAAATTATTTTTTGTTAATACTCCTGGGTGTCTGAAACGGATTAATTGAATTTACATTATTTCTTATGGGGAAAATGGCTTCAGTTTTCGTGTGTTTCAGTTTTAGTGCATCCCTCAGGAACGGATTAAGCACGAAAACGGAGGGACCGCTGTACTAATAAAATGTAATATGTAATTATAATAAAAATAATACTATAAGTGAGTTTCAGATTGGCACCACAAAATGGCAGTGTATCAAAACATCGCCGCTCAGGGAGGCGGAGGCCGCTGCATCCGCCTCCACTAACACTACTCACATACGTAATATTTCATTTACGTATTCTAGTGTATACAGTGGGCCCTTGAAAATTGTCCATAATCCGTTCGCGAGAGTCCGCCTATTTTCAAAATGGACGACTTTCAAAACCATTTTCCCCATAAGAAATAATGTAAATAAAATTAATCCGTTCCAGACACCCAAAAGTATTTAAAAAATATTTTTTTTTACATAAAATGTACATTTATCTACACAGAAAACAATGAGATATATAGTATAAAACAGTAATAACTTGACACTTACCTTTATTGAAGAGTTGTTGATGTGTGGAAGATGGAAAGAGGGGAGAGGAAGGAGTAGTTGCTAGTGTTTGGAAGGGGAATCCCCTTCCATTAAGACTTCATGTACCAAGTCCTTTTCCTGGATTACTTCCCTTCTTTGTTTTTTTTAATGCCACTAGGACCAGCTTGAGAGTCACTGGACCCTGTTGCTCAAAAAACTGTTGCAGAGAGTTCTATTTCTAGCGAATGTTTGGAATTGTGCCGGCGACAGGGGTGTTTGTGTTTCTGGACAGGACAAGATAGTCCTTCAAAATGACAAGATAGTCCTTCAAAATGACACTAATATAAACTCTATGGCTTATTTATCTATCACAATTCATCTAATATGACATAATAAACAATATTAATAACATAGAAACATGACATATACTTTAGAATGAATAAAATGTCATTACGAATGTGAGGACTGGTGTTGTTGTGTTTGTTGTTGGGTGTATGAGGGCCACTGAAACATAAGCCTTAAATAAAGATGGCCGCCAGACACGGTGGTGTTGTCAGTCGCCCTATATAACTCTAACAACATTGGAGGAGTTAAGTTTTGTGTTGTCATTTTTCTATAGATTAATGGCTTAACCCTTTCGGGGTTTTGGTCGTACTAGTACGTTTTACGCACTGGGGTTATTGACGTACTAGTACGCCTAAATTCTAGCGCCCTCAAATCAAGCAGAAACAGGCTGTTAGGCCTAGGTGTGATAGAATGGGTCTGTGCGGTCAGTGTGCGCAGTATAAAAAAAATCCTGCACCACACAGTGCATAATGAGAAAAAAAAAACTGACCGTGTTTTTGGTTTAAAACAGCGACTTTGCAGTCTATTTTCGTATGGTATTTATTGTTGTATTCTCATTTTCTTGTTCTCATTTGATAGAATGGAAGATATATTACAGAAATAGAGATGATTTTGATTGGTTTGACAATAACAAGTACCTTGAAATTGAGCTCAAAGTAGCGAAAATGTTCGATTTTTGACGATGTTCAAGAGTAAACAAATCACACCATGCGTCCAATACACATCAACTGGAGAGTCTAATATTCTTGCACAAGTGCTCTGATATTATTTATACCATTTTTACAATGATGCAGTTGTATACATAACAATAAATCTTCTATTTTTTTGTGAGAATAAAAATTCAAAATGGAAAGCAAAAGTAATGTAAAAGGGGCCTGGAGACGTGACTAATGAACAGAGAAGATGTTATTTTAGTGCCAGGAATGTCTGTCTTGTTTATTATGGATCCTATTTTGAAATTGGCATCGTTTGAAATTTGTGTGAAATTGGCCAAATTGCCATTTTCTGACCACTATTTTGGGTAGCTGAAATTGGTAAATAGGCGGTTTCGTGTACTCAATCGATAGAAGAAATGGAGTTCTAGCGAAATAGCTATAATTTTAGTAGACTGAAACATTGGAATGTGCCAAAAATAGGGCTCAAAGTGGGCGAAATCGCGGATGCGTAAGTGTCATGGCTACCACTAACTTCGCGAAAGCATAATTTCGTTAGTTTTCGATCAAATTTCATAATTCTTGTGGCGTTATGATCGGAAAAAAATTATCTATCATTCCATAAGAAAAAATAATTTTTTTTTTTTTTAAATTCGTGGACCCTGAGAACGAGTTTCAGAGACCCCCCTTGGACCCCCAAAGGGTTAACTTACTTGCTACACTGTTAGTGCTACACTTTATCGCTGGCTGGCACTATAGCCTTTATCAACTCCTGCTGTTTTAGTATCATAACATATCGTAGAATCACTGAATCACTTAAGAAGACATTCACCCCTCTCAGCCCTTTACCAAAGGGCTGGCACTAGGAGCTTTCTTTGGGCCCATGGTGGCTTATTTAGCAGTTGCAAGCACTAAAAACAATGAAATAATGACAAAATGTATGGTATGAATGTGTGGGTGGCAGTCACTCGCTGGTAAACAATGGCACACTGATGCTCAATGTGGTGTTTATGTGCCCAGGCGGCTGGGAGGCCACGCGGACGCGTTTCAGACAACCGCCGATTTTTAAGCCAACGGACGAATATCAAGCTAATATTTTGCCGAAAAAAGGCCTATTTTCAAATTAGCTGATCTTCAACGAAGACGATTTTCAAGGGTCCACTGTATATCATGTTTCTATGTTATTAATATTGTTTATGTCATATTAGATGAATTGTGATAGATAAATAAGCCGTAGACTTGATATTAGGGAAATATTGAAGTATTTTGTGGTGCCTGGAATTCCACTGGAACGGATTAATTCCATTTCATTTCATTTAAATGAAGAAAACTGACTGCAAATGAGCAAATCCAGTTGCGAGCAGGGTCATGGAACGAACTAAACTCGTTAGTGGAGGATCCACTGTACTTGAGATTTTTTTTTTCGACAAAATCGCACTTTTTTCAGTCTTTGCATAGGATAAGAGTGATCTTCTATAGTTACCCTTCAGGCGCGTAATGTTTTCTCGATCACTTTTTTTTTTTTATCCCTCTCTGCCCTCCACCCTTCAATACCTCTCTATATAATGTTAGTTTTTATTAATTTGGGCATCTTTATCATGCTTCTACATTATTTATGTTATACTTAATATTATTCTGGAATAAACATGATAGGTAGTGGGGTGAAGCGTTGTGGGGAATCATGAGGTACTGACACACTGCTCCTTCTCCCTGTACTGTAGATCTGCCCACTTTCTAATGATGCCAAATCGTGAATTAAATATGTATACAGTAAGGCCCCGCTTTTCGGCGTTCCGTTTATACGGCGAGTTCAAATTATGACCAAAACTTTTGTATATGGCGAGCGGTCTTTCAGATATGGCAAGCGCCACCTGGTTTGTTTACATTTTCCGTGAGCACATATCTCTATTATGTAATCATCACTCTTGGGCACATTAAATGTCCAATTTTACGTCAATATAGACATTTTCATTAATCCATCTATGATATTTTCAAAATTATATAAGAAACACGTTACATAGCGTTCTGCTTTTCGGCGATGTCTGCTTTAAGGCACTAGCCTGGAACCTAACCTGCCGTATAAGTGGGGCCCTACTGTATTAGAAAAAAAACTAAAATGAAACTCCAACTTGATAACTTTATTTTAACCCTTTCAGGGTCCAGCTCAGATAAGCTGTGAGCGGTAAATTTGGGCCTAGATATGAGAGAATACATCTATGTGGTAAGTGTGCACCACAAAACAAATCCTGCAGCACACAGTGCATAATGAGAAAAAAAAACGGGAGTTTTTTTCGATTAAAACAGCGACTTTGCAGTGTTTTTTCGTATGCTTTTTATAGTTGTATTTGCAATTTCTTGGTCTCATTTGATAGAATGGAAGATATATTACAGAAATAGAGATGATTTTGATTGGTTTTAGTACTGGAAATGGATTGAAACTGAGCTCAAAGTAGCGGAAATGTTAAATTTTTGCCGACGTTCAAGAGTACAGTATACAAATGACCTCAAACGTCTAATACGCGCCAGCTGGTGGGTCTAATATACGTTCACAAATGTGATATTATTTATACAATTATTACAATATTGCATAGCAGTAAATCTTCCATTTTTGGGTTTGAATAAAAATTCATTATGTGAATAAAAAATAAAAATGGAATTCATTTGTAAAGACTGAAAATGTAACTAATAAACAAAAGAAATGTTAGTTTAGTGCCAGGAATGCCTGCATTGTTTATTCTGCTGCCTATTTTGAAATTTGAATATTTTGAACATCGTGTTAAATTGGCTAAATTACCAATTTCAGATCACTTTACAGTGGACCCCCGACTAACGAAAGGCCCATATAACGAAAAAATCATGTAACGAAAGCTTTTTTCGCTTTCGTGTAGCGAAAATGGACTCGTGTAGCGAAACATATTAGACCTGTCCGCCTTCTCCGCGCCTGCCCTGCGCCTGCGCAAGACGCCAGTCAAGCATTGTTTACCCATTGAGAGAACATTACCCAGCGCGCTCTTTCAAACATTCACAATAAATTTGTTGTGTTTATTGGTGGTTTATTGACTGTCACTGTGAAATAAGTCACCATGGGTCCAAAGAAGCTTCCTAGTGGCACCCCTGTGGTAAAGAGAGTGAGGAACACCATCGAACTTAAGAAAGAGATTGTAGAAAAATATGAGAGTGGCATACGTCTGAGTGAGCTTGCCAGGATGTACAAGAAAAGCGCATCTACTATCGGCACTATCCTGGCAAAGAGAAATGAGATCAAGGAAGCTAATGTTGCAAAAGGGGTTGATATGTTAACGAAAAATAGATCGAAAACAGTGGATGAGGTTGAGAAGTTGTTGATGGTGTGGATAAACAATAAACAGATAGCAGGTGATAGTATTTCCACGGCGATAAATTGTGAAAAGGCAAGGAAGTTGCACGCAGATCTTGTCAAGACAATGCCTGGAACCAGTGGTGAGGCGAGTGATTTTATAGCCAGCAAAGGCTGGTTTGAGAGGTTTAAGAAACGTAGTGGCATACACAGTGTTGTGAGGCATGGTGAGGCAGCCAGCTCAGACAAACGTGCAGCTGAAAAATTCGTACAGGTTGAAGAATTCCTCCCCCAACAAGTGTTTAATTGTGATGAAACAGGCCTGTTTTGGAAGAAAATGCCCAACAGGACCTTCATTACTCAGGAGGAAAAGGCACTGCCAGGACACAAGCCTATGAAAAACAGGCTAACTCTTATGATGTGTGCCAATGCCAGTGGTGATTTTAAAGTGAAGCCTTTACTGGAGTATCACTCAGAAAATCCCAGAGCCTTCAAGAAACACAATGTTAACAGGAATAAGTTGTGTGTGCATTGGAAGGCTAACAGTAATGCATGGCTCACTAAGGACTTTTTCAAGGAATGATTGACTGGAGTGTTTGGCCCTAGTGTGAAGAAATACCTCCTGGAAAAGAAATTGCAACTCAAGTGCCTCCTGGTACTGGACAATGCTCCTCCTCATCCTCACAACTTGGAAGAGTTGTTATCTGAGGAGTTCAATTTCATCAGAGTGAAGTTCTTGCCTCCTAACACCACTCCTCTCATCCAGCCCATGGACCAGCAGGTCATTTCCAACTTCAAGAAACTGTACACCAAAGCAGTGTTTCATAAGTGCTTTGATGTGACCTCAGACACTGCATTGACCCTAAGAGAGTTCTGGAAAGATCACTTTAATATCATGCATTGCATAGGCCTTATAGGTAAGGCTTGGGAGGGAGTGACTTCCAGGACTTTGAACTCTGCTTGGAGACCACTGTGGCCGGATTGTGTTGAAAAGAGCGATTTTGAAGGATTTGAGGCTGACCCTGACGACCCTGTGCCTGTTGTGGAAGATATTGTGGCATTGGGGAACAGCCTGGGGTTGGAGGTGAGTGGTGAGGATGTGGAAGAGTTGGTGGAGGAGCACAGGGTAGAGCTAACAACTGAAGAGCTGCAAGAGCTGGAACTGGAACAGCATCAGACCAGAGCTGAGGTTATTGCTTCACAGGAGGAGGTAGAGAGAGAGAAGGAGGTGCCTTCTTCAGTGCTTAAGGAGATCTGTACAAAGTGGAATGAGTTGCAGACATTTGTTGAAAAACACCACCCTGAGCAAGCTGAAATGAGCCATCTGTGCAACCACTTCAGTGACAGAGCCATGTTGCACTTCAGGAAAATCTTAGAGTCGCCAGAAACAGAGGACTCTGGACAGTTATTTTGTGCAACAGGCTTCTAGTGACTCTCAAGATGGTCCTAGTGGCATTAAAAGACCAAGAAGGGAAGTAACCCCAGAGTGGGACTTGTTACCTGAAGTCCTTTTGGAGGGGGATTCCCCTTCTAACCACTAACACCCTGCCCCTGTCATCCTCCCTATCTTCCAGATGCCTGCAACTCTCTTCAATAAAGGTAAGTAAATGTTATTTATATTATATTTTTTGTGAATATTTTTGGGTGGAACGGATTAATTGTATTTACATTATTTCTTATGGGAAATATGGTTTCGAATTACGAAAGTTTAGTGTTGAGAAATAGCTCCTGGAACGGATTAATTTTGTTAGTCGAGGGACCACTGTATTTTGTAGTTGAAACAGATGACTGGGCGATTTCTTGTTCTCAATCGATAGAATAGAAGTAATACTAGTGAAATAGCTAAGAATGTGGTCGACTTGAATAATGTACGTAATTGGCTTAAAATGGGAGTCAAAGTCGGCAAAATCGCCGATGCGTAAATATCGCTGACGCATCAAAATTTGCAAGCATAATTTCGTCAATTTTCCATCAAATTTCGTACTTTTTGTTTTATTACCTTCAGAAAAAGATTCTCTACCATTTCATAAAAAAAAAAAAAATTGAAAATTCTTGGACCCTGGTGCACACTTTGAAATTTGACCTCTGGACCCTGAAAGAGTTAATTTGCATAACTCTTACATACAGTGGAACCTCTACTTACGAGTTTAAATCCGTTCTGTGACCTTGCTCACAACTGGACTTGCTCGTTTGCAGAGTCAATTTTCCTCATTTAAATTAACCCTTTCGGGGTCGGTGCCGTACTAGTACATTTTACGAGCAGGGGTTGGTGCCGTACTAGTACGCATAAATTCTAGCGCCCTCAAATTAAGTGGGAAACGGCTGGTAGCCCTACATGTGAAAGAATGGGTATATGTGGTCAGTGTGCGTAGTATACAAAAAATCCTGCACCAAACACTGCATAATGAGAAAAAAAAAACTCCAACCGTTTTTTAGTTTAAAACAGCGACTTTGCAGTCTATTTTCGTATGGTATTTATTAATGTATTCTCGTTTTCTTGGTCTCATGTGATAGAATGGAAGATATATTACAGAAATGGAGATGATTTTGATTGGTTTGACAATGACAAGTACCTTGAAATTGAGCTCAAAGTAGCGAAAATGTTCAATTTTCGCCGATGTTCAAGAGTAAACAAATCACACCATGCGTCCAATACACATCAACTGGCGAGTCTAATATTCTTGCACAAGTGCGCTGATATTATTTATACCGTTTTTACAATGATGCAGTTGTATACATAACAGTAAATCTTCTATTTTTTGTGAGAATAAAAATTCAAAATGGAAAGCAAAAGTAATGTAAGAGGGGCCTGGAGACATGACTAATGAACATAGAAGATGTTATTTTAGTGCCAGGACTGTCTGCCTTGTTTATTCTGGACCCTATTTTGAAATTGGCATTGTTTGAAATTTGTGAAATTGGCCAAATTGTCATTTTCTGACCACTATTTTGGGTAGTTGAAATTGGTAAATAGGCGGTTTCTTGTTCTAGCGAAATAGCTATAATTTTAGTGGACTGGAACATTGGAATTGGCCAAAAATAGGGCTCAAAGTGGATGAAATCGCCAATGCGTAAATATCTTTGAGACCGATAACTTCGCGAGAGCATAATTCCGTAAGTTTGCATTCAAATTTCAAAGTTTTGGTGTCATTATGATCAGAAAAAGATTCTCTATCATTTCGTAAGAAAAAATTTTTTTTTTTTTTTTACAAAAAATTTCGACCCCGAGAACGTATTTCCGAGAAGGCCTGTCGACCACCAAAGGGTTAACCCTTTCAGGGTTTCGGTTGTACTAGTACGGCTTACGCACTGGGGTTATCCACATACTAGTACGCATAAATTCTAGCACCTTCAAATTAAGCGCGAAATGGCTGGTAGGCCTTGTGGTGAGAGAATGGGTCTGCGTGGTCAGTGTGCGCAGTAGGAAAAAAATCGGGGAGCCAGTGGTGCATTGCGGGAACGCCATGTTAGTACACCTTGTTCACCATGCCTCGCAGTAAGAAACACCTCACTCCTCGGCGAATTGGAACACTTTTGTTCCCCAGTGACAGTTCTAACACCGATGGGAGTGTCAGTGATGATGAGTTTCAAGGTTTTGAAAAGGTTGTGACCGAAACTAATGACCATAATACCGGTAATATTGAGGAAAACCCAGACGACCCTCAGCCTTTCACCTCCGGTGCTGTGGCATCTTGTTCACGCTCAATTGTACCAGAACGAAAGAGGAAACTGTCATTTACTCATATCTCGGACTCTGATGTGAGCAATGGTGATGATAGTAATAGTGAATATGAACTCCAAGCTCTTCAAAACAGTTCCAGTAACGAGAGTGGAGCAGAATATTCTCCAGTAAAGCGTCAGTATATACGACGGTATATGCGCTCTAGTAGTGTGCCATATGCTGTTCCAAGGGGAAGGAGTACATCTTGGAGTACATCCCATGGGTGTACAACAGGAAGTGATAGTGAAAATGACAATAGTGTTGCAATTGGGATGAGAAATGTGCATGCATCTGGTAGTGGTAGTGGTGGTGTTGCCAGGCGCAAGGCACCAGCAGTGGACCATGCTGGCACCGACGCCGCTGAGTCAGCTCAGCTACAACAAAGGCCATCCTCACCCACCCACTAACCCCCACAACCACAACCTCCACAACCCCCACAACCACCTGTAAATATCCAGTACCCACCAGCAGACCGCACCTGGGATTTGCAGGAAGCTGACAATTTTATTCCCAATCCCCATCAGTTTGATGAAAGTCAATGTGGAATACGCCCATCTTGTCCACTTGCAAACAATTCCACTGAACTGGAATGTTTCGAGTTATTTTTTGACGATACCCTGATGGAAATTATTGTCAGGGAAAGCAACAGATACTAAGAGTACACCATGGCAAACAATACTTTCACCAACATCACGCCTCAACAGGTGGAAAGAGAGAAATGTGGCTGAGATGTATCTTTTCTTTGCCACAATAATGCTTATGCCACATGTGTATAAGCACAGTGTCAAATCATACTGGTCGACAGACAGCCTGATTGCAACACCAGGTTTCAGTGATATAATATCAGTAAATCGATTTGTGCTACTGTTACGTATGCTCCACTTCTCAGACAAAACCAGGCCTGACAGAAACGACAGGTTATATAAGATTAGGAATGTGTTTCTGTATCTGAAAGAGAAATTCAATATGCATTTTTATCCCTTCAGGAAGCTTGTTATTGACAAGTCGCTGATTCTGTTCAAAGGTAGACTGTCATTCAAGCAGTATATACCAAGCAAGAGGAAACGCTTTGGTATAAAGTTGTTTGTGCTTTGTGATTGCTACAGTGGTATTGTATTGGATATTATTGTGTACACTGGAAGTAATACATTGAAAGATACGAAGAAGTTACTGGGTATCTCTGGTGATGTGGTTAGAACAATGATGGAACCATATCTTGGTAAGGGGCACATATTATATACTGATAACTGGTACACAAGCCCCTCCCTCAGTGATTTTTTGCGAGTGAACTTGACAGATGTGTGCGGTAGTGCGTGCAAATCGTAAACATATGCCTAGGTTCAATGCAGGCACTCGTAGAGGTGAGGTGCAGGCGTTTGCTGCCAATGACATCATGGCATTTCGGTAGCATGACAAACGAGATGTCACACTGTTGTCATCAATTCACCCTAACGAAATGACAGACACTGGCAGGGTGAGTAGAGAGACCAATGAACCCATTCTAAAACCTGCAGCTGTGATGGACTACACCCTCAATATGCACTTAGTGGACAAATGTGACATGCAAATTGGGTTTGCTGATTGTGTTCGCAAGAGTTACAAGTGGTACATAAAACTCTTTTTTCACATTCTGGACATTACCATGCTCAATGCTTATAATATTTATAAGTTGAAGACCACAAACAAACCACCATATGGCGAATTTTGTTTGTCTGTCATCAGACAAATAATATTCAAGTACCAAGGAACAACACCTGCAATAGAAACCCACCCAACACCAAGTTATCAACACTTACCCTCTCGTCTGAGACCTGGTGAACACTTCCTAACAAAACTGCCTGCTACTGCTTGCAAGAAAAAGGCTCAGAAGAGGTTTTGTCTGTGCACATACAAAAAAACGCCCACAACAATGCAGAGACACTCGTTTCATGTGTGTGGAATGTAAAACACCACTGTGCATGGAACCATGTTTCAGAGACTTCCACAGGCTGCAGAACTTCTAGAAACATGTGCAGTGACTATATATATATATATATGATTGAACAATAGAAATAAACAATATTTGTTATTGTAAATAACTGTAAATAAGTTGTGTAAACAAAATAGTGATAACAAACTTTATGTCATTATTGTATAATAATTAGTGAGAGATTATTTGAAAAACAGCACTTCTATTGGTCTCACAGACAATAAAAGTTATTTGAAAAAAAAAAATTAAAATCGATAAGAAAACAACTTCAAGAAAGAAAATAGATGATTACCGGCCAACCAGAAGTCACCGATGTTGCCGTCAGCGGTTCAATTTTCGACAACTTCAATCCTCTATATCTCGGTAAGAATTGATCGCAAAAATGTATTTTTTAGCCTATTAGATTTAGAAAAAAACTATTTCATAAGAATTTTTTTTTTTTTTTTTTTTTTTGGGGGGGGGGGGAAATTCATGGACCCTGAGAACGAGTTTCGGAGAGGGGCCTTGGACCCTGAAAGGGTTAATTGAAATAAAATTAATCCGTTCCGGCTCTTAGGAACGACAAAATATACTTCAATATTTCACTAATATCAACTCTACGGCTTATTTATCTATCACAATTCGTCTACTATGACATGAAAAACAATATTAATAACATAGAAACATGATAAATACACTAGAATGAATGAAATATTACGTATGTTAGTGTTAGTCAAGCGCGGGGGCACAGCAGCCATTGTTGTTGTTATGGATAGGGCTACCACGGCGGCCATTACTCCATACCTTCAAATGCTTATATTATAACAGAAAACGAAGTGATTGTAAGGCAAACTCCATTAGATCACTTCGTACATACAGTGGAACCCAGAGTAACGATCTGTCCAAATAACGATTTTTTCGTGTAACGATTGCTTTTTACGGTCAATATTTTTCTCGTGTAGCGATCTTTCCTCATGTAGCGATACGTACCAAACCTGTCCACCTGCCCTGCGCTTGCACGCCTCGCCGCCCAGGACGCCAGTCTAGCATTGTTTACAGTTGAGTGAACAGTACCCAGCGCGCTCTTTCAAACATTCACAATACATTTGTTGTCTTTTTTGGTGGTTTAGTGATTGTCATTGTGAAATAAGTCACCATGGGTCCAAAGAAGCTTCCTAGTGGCATCCCTGTGGTAAAGAGAGTGAGGAACACCATTGAACTGAAGAAAGAGATTGTTGAAAAATATAAGAGTGGCGTACATGTGGGTGAGCTTGCCAGGATGTACGGAAAAAAACAATCTACTATCACCACTATCCTGGCAAAGAAAAAAGAAATCAAGGACGCTAATGTTGCAAAAGGGGTTGATATGTTTACGAAAAATAGATTGAAAACAGTGGATGAGGTTGAGAAATTATTGCTGGAGTGGATCAATGAAAAACAGATAGCGGGTGATACTATTTCCACGGCGATAATTTGTGAAAAGGCAAGGAAGTTGCACGCAGATCTTGTCAAGACAATGCCTAGAACCAGTGCTGATGCGAGTGATTTTAAAGCCAGCAGAGGCTGGTTTGAGTGGTTTAAGAAACGTAGTGGCATACATAGTGTTGTGAGGCATGGTGAAGCAGCCAGCTCAGACAAACGTGCAGCTGAAAAATTTGTGCAGGAATTCCAGGGGTTCGTAGACAGTGAAAAATTCGAACCCCAACAAGTGTTTAATTGTGATGAAACAGGCCTGTTTTGGAAGAAAATGCCCAACAGGACCTTCATTACTCAGGAGGAAAAGGCACTGCCAGGACACAAGCCTATGAAAGACAGGCTAACTCTTATGTTTTGTGCCTATGTCAGTGGTGATTTTAAAGTGAAGCCTTTACTGGTGTATCACGCAGAAAATCCCAGAGCCTTCAAGAAACACAATGTTAACAGGAATA